>JASDQU010436850.1:28542-40002 GCA_032191745.1 Picea mariana
GTAAATGTATATTGTAATTTCATAGTAAATGTAGATTGTCATTTATAAGGTCACAGATTTGACGATAGAATTTATTTTAGGGTTTTTTTCCCTAGAAGGCAACCCTATTTTATGAGGGAATTATATTTCGACTATGTATCATTGCGAATGTTTTATTCTAAGAGAGGAAACTGTGAGAGAAAGAAGAGGAAGTTACAACGAGTGTGTTGTAGGTTGTATCCCTTCATTTGCTGGATAATAAAAAGGAAGGACTTGACAATTTCTCTGGTGGACGTAGCCCACACTGGGTGAACCACATATATCTGTGTCTCTATTGTATTATGTATATTCTGTGTTTTATTTCCGCATTTGTTTTTATTTTATTTCTCCTCATAAAAACAATGCGGAAATAATTTGTGTTGAGTTACCCATGCCTACAACGATTCTAGATTTCTACCACACCTCCTATATCCTAGTACCTATCACTGTCATTCTTAAGAGTTTCCTTCATTAACTATATATTCATTGTATCCAATTACCCGTAGTCCTAATCTTGCATAAATCAATTGTCTCATTATCTATCGACATCAATTCATGTTGTGTTGGGTTGGTTGTTATTGTTTTTCCCATTAGCCATTATTCATGCTCCACCTAAGAAAAGTCTTGAGTCCCATCCTGAACAAATATCACATGTCATTATCAAAATCATAATCCATTATTGTGGTTTACTTGACTCATCATTTTTTATATCAAAGAACATTCAGTCCTTCACTCTCACACATTCACTCCTATATACACCAACTCATGTTATTCTAGGAGTGTTTGGTTGTTGTGGAGCCTGATTATCTTCCTGATTCAAAGGTTGTGTTTCATATGTGTTTGGATCCTATTTGTGGATAGGGGGGTGTGGGGGGGATTTCCCCTCCCCCCCAAATCTCTCGCCAAGGGGGGAAACGAGAAATTTTGGAGCCCCACCTTGGAAATATATTCAGGAGCAGCGCCCCTGAAGTGAAATTTTGGAAAAAATTGCCTTGTAAAATATTGTAATTTCATAGTTAATCTGGACCGTTCATTATAAGGTCACAGATATGACAACGAAATTTATGTTAGGAATTTTTTTCCTAGAAGGAAACCCTCTTTTATGTACGAGAGAATTGTATTGTGGCTATGTGAGTGAGTGAATATTGTATTATGAGAGAGGAGACTATGAGAAAAAGAAGAGGAAGTTAGAACGAGTATGTTGTAGATTATATCCCTTCATTTGTTGGATAATAGTAAAGGAAGGACCTGAAAATTTATCTGGTGGACGTAGCCCACACTGAGTGAATGACACATATCTGTGTCTCTAATGTGTTGTGTATATTATGTGTTTTATTTCATCATTTATTTTATTTTATTGCTTTACGATCCTATTTTTCTAACAATTGGTGTCGAAGAAAAAATTAACTCGTAGGAAAAAAGGGTTCCTGGTTTGAGTGGGAGAAATGGCGGAAGATGGAAAGTTTAGGTCAAGAAATTTAATGACCAAAACTATCAGTTGTGGAAGATGCAAATGGAAGAATATCTATATTAGAAGGATATTTTCTTACCGTTGAGTGGAAAAGAAAAGTATTCAACGAGTATGAAGGATGAAGAATGGGAGATTATTGACGAAAAGGAAGTGGGAACGATATGAATGTGCCTGGCAGTGTCAGTGGATTTCAATATTTCAAAAGAAATGACAATGAAGGATCTGATAAAGGAATTGTCTAAACTATATGAAAAGCCCTCAGCCTCCAATAAGGTATTTCTAATGAAGTGAGTATTTAATATGAATATTTCATACGATGAGTCTGTTGTCGACCATTTAAATGAATCTAATACAGTTACTAATCATCTAAGCTATTTAAAAGTGGAATTTGATGATGAGGTTAGGGATATTCTAATCTTGTGCTCATTGTTATAAATCTGAAATGACTTGTTCATGGATGTAAGTAACTCTATCTCTAGTTCAAACACTTTGAAATTTGATGATGTTGTTGGTGTTATCCTTAGCGAGGAAATGCAGAAAAAAAAGCATAGGTGAGACATCAGGTAATGCGTTGACCATGGAGAACAGGGGAAGACAAACGAATACAGGAAAGAGTTCAGAGAACCACGATAATTCTAGGAAGGGCATATCCAAATAAAGACTAGGAAATATTGAGTTCTAGAATTATGGGAAGAAAGAACATCTAAAGAAAGACTGTAGAGCTCCAAAGAAACAAAGAGATGGACATCATGAGAAAAATTAGGAAGAAAATGTAACACGTGATGTGTTACAAGATGATTTAATTCTTTCTTTAGATAATATTATTGAATCTTGGGTAGTATATTTAGGGGATTCATTTAATGCCATGCCCCATAGGAAATATTTCCAATATTATGTTCAAGGTGATTTTGGACAAGCTTATTTGGTTGAATATGAACCTAGTCAAATTGTTGGAATGGGTAAGGTACAAATAATGAAAATACTGGAAACCAATGGTTATTGAAATAGGTGAGATGTATAGCAAATCTAAGAATAAATCTAATTTCAACAGGACAGTTGGCAAATGAAGGATGCATATCGACGTTTACAAATAAGGCGTGGAAATTCACTAGAGGATCACTCATAATGGAAAAAGGAGAGAAGGTAAGCACATTGTATTTATGTACTGGTAATGTTGACTCTTCAATATATCTAGCTTCTACAGGTGTGGATACAACACTGTGGCATCATAGGCTTGGCCACATGAGTGAGAAGGGGATACAAATACTTCACAAAATGAATTTTTTTCCAGATATTAAACAAGTTGATTTGTATTTCTATGAACACCATGTTTATGGAAAAAAAAGAGTCAGATTTCTCAAGGTTGGAAAGGAAAAGAAGAGTGAAAAGTTAGAGCTTGTGCATACAGATATATGGGGACCAACTCATGTATAATCTCTTCGTGGATCTCATTATTATGTTACTTTTATTGATGATGCAACTATAAAAACTTGGGTTTATTCCATTCGACAAAAAATGATGTTTTTTACACTTTTAAGAAATGGAAAGATTTGGTTGAGAATGAGACGGGAAAAAGGTTGCAGTGTATCAGATAAGACAATGGAGGTGAATATTGCAACAAGGAAATTGATAATCACTATTTACACCATGGAATTCGTAGAGAGAAGTCAATTCCAATAACACCACAAGAAAATGGTGTCATAAAGGATGAACAAGACAATCATGGAACATGCAAGTAGTATGAGATTGCATGCTGGGTTTCCCTTATAGTTATGGGCAGATGTTGTATATATTGTTGTTTACTTAATAAACAAAGGGTATTAAATCTCCTTGGATGGTGGCATTCTAGAGGAGGCATGGACATGTAAAAAGGTAAACTACTCATTTATGAAGACTTTCAATTGTGAAGCATTTGTCCATATTGATAAAGAAAATAGAACAAAGATTGAGGAAAAATCCAAGAAGTGTACCTTTATTGGACACAATGTTAATGATTTAGATTATCTCTTATGGGATTATGAAAATCATAAAATCATTAGGAGTAGATATGTGGTATTCAATGAAAATTTTATGTACAAAGATCAGTTGCAGGGAAATAAATAGGAAAAGGAAAACATAAAATACACAATGCTCGATAAAATCAAAGAAAATGAAATTCCAAAGGTACCAAAAAATCAAAATGTACAACAACATGAGCAATGGGCACCTCAAAATCCTGCAAGTGTTTTTAGAATATCTACTTGGTTAAGTAGACCTCCTGAACTATACTCTCTTTCCTTGTATTATTTATTGTTGACTAACTATGGTGAACCAAAAATTTATGAAGAAGCAATGTAGGTATACACTAAAAACAAGTGGGAACAAGGAATGAAAGAGGAAATGGATTCCTTGGTAAATAACAATACTTGGGACTTGGTTCAATTGCATATAGAAAAAAGACAATTGCAAAATAAATGGGTTTACAGGTTGAAGGAAGAATATGGAGGAAAAACATGGTACAAGGATAGACTTGTTGTAAATGGGTTTGCACAAAAGAAAGGTATATATTTTGATGAAATGTTTTCTCATGTTGTTAAAGTGACTTCAATTAGGACTATTTTAAGTCTTGTGGTAGTAGAATATTTGCATATTGAACAGATAGATGTAAAAACAACTTTTCTCCATGGATATTTGGACGAAGATATTTATATGCAACAACCACATGGGTATGAGGTCAAAGGGAAGGAAAATTTGGTATGCCAAATGAAGAAGATCTTATGTGGCCTACATAAATATCCAAGGCGATAGTAGTTGAAGTTTGACATATTTATGATAGAACAAGGTTATAGTAGATGTCATTTTGATCACTATGTTTATTTTAAGAGGCTAGAAAATGGAAGCTATATTATCTTTCTATTGTATGTAGATGACATGCTTGTTGTATGGTCTAACATGTAGGATATAAATGTGCTCAAAATGAAATGAGATAATTCATTTGTGATGAAGGATTTGGGTGCTGCAAAGAAAATCCTTGGTATGAGAATAACAAGAGACAAGAAAAATCACAAATTGATAGTATCAGGGTGAGTAGATATAGAAGGTGTTGGAGAGGTTTAGAATCCATAATGAAAAACCAGTTAGTACACCTTTGGCCAACCATTTAAAATT
This sequence comes from Picea mariana, assembly GCA_032191745.1. NCBI lineage: Eukaryota > Viridiplantae > Streptophyta > Pinopsida > Pinales > Pinaceae > Picea > Picea mariana. The sequence continues at coordinate 33,179 of JASDQU010436850.1, forward strand.
AACCATTGAAATGCGTCCCAATACACAGGATCAGATAAAATACATGTCTAGGGTCCCTTATTCATCAACAATTGGTATCTTATGTATGATATGGTGTGCACAAGACTATATATTTCACATGTAGTGGGAGTTGTTAGCAGGTACATGGACAATCCATGTAAAGAACATTGGGGGGCAGTAAAATGGATTGTCAAGTATTTGAGAGGTACTTCTACTCGTGCATTATGTTTTGGAGGTTCAAACATTGTTCTATAGGTATATGTTGATTCATATATTCCAAGTGATAAAGATAGAAGGAGAAGCACCACATGATATTTTTTTACTGTAGGTGGAACAATAGTAAGTTGGGTTTCAAAAATTCAAAAGGTTGGAACAACAGTAAGTTGGGTTTCAAAAATTCAAAAGGTTGTTTCACTTTCAACAATGGAAGCTGAGTATGTTGATGCTACAGAATCTAGTAAAGAGATGATTTGGTTACATAGATTTATGGAGGTGTTACACGTCAAAATTCCACGCTTGCATAATGTGTCACATGTGGTGCAAACGTCACATTCTAAGTGTCGCAAACATCACATCCTAAGTGTCGCAAGTATCGTAAGTGTCACAACTAAATTTTCACAAGTGTTGCAAGTGTCGTAAAATACTTCATAAACTATTAGTAAGTGTCGCAACTCAATTGACACCATAGAAACACTTTCTATAACCCCTAAATCATGTTGGAAGGAAAATCCCCATCATTTGGCAGTTGAGACATACCTTTCTACCTAGGAGTTTTACCATTATTGGACATTTAAGAAGGTTGGAAGTCCCCTACCTATGATTAGGGGATCCAATGCTCCCTACACCTTGTTAAAGAGGCACCATGGCACTCTGTCTTCAACTTTATGGGGGCACCAATGTTGGTTGAGGGAATCAAGGTGAATNGTTGTCCCTTAGAAGAAGGGACAACTCTGAAGGTTGGGGTTAGTTTGGCTCAAGTCTTACTCTATGGATCTATCTAAGGAAAATAATCATAGCCTATGGAGCCATATCCTCACAAATAAAAAAAAATACTCAAGGTGGTTAAGCCTCTCAAAGCCTATAAATTGGAGGCATTTCCATGGTGAAAGGGGGAGAAAGAAATCAGAAAAGCATCATGATTTTGATATTAGTTCGTTCATGCAAGGGGTTGGACGAGGAGAGCTTGGAGAGGCTGTTGCAACATCAATCACGGTCTGTAAGTATTCTCTTTTGGGTTCTCATTGAATATACTTGGCATGTTTCCTTCAAGCTTGTTTATAGTTACTTTATTGTAGATGGATTTGTTTTACCTAATAAACTAGAGTAGGAGATAGTTGTTTCTCTTTTTTTCCTCTTGCAGGTATCAAGTTGCGCTAGGGGGTTTGAAGATCAAGCTCACAGATTGGAGGTAATGAGGACAAACTTCATAAAAAAGGTACATCATGCCCTTTCTCCTTCTCTCTTTTTGATTGGTTAAAATGAGTTTAAAGGGATGTTAGTGTCCATTTGTAGCATTTCTATCTTGGTATAAGGGTCTGGTAATTAGGGGAAATATTTTGTAACAAAAATTGGTGACTCCATTGGAGAAGTGAACTTTTATTAGTCTTCCCTTGGTTCATCTAAAATCATTTTTCCTATCATTACATCTTGCTTGGTGCTTGATTCCGAGTCAATTCCCTCTTTCCTATGATTTATTGAAAACTTCACAGAGTCATTCAAATTCATTGATTGGATATTTTTGAGTTTTTAGCTTGTTTCAACACTTTTTAAACTTTCCTAGAACTGGCCCTCCCTTGCAATGAGCACCAGGGTGCCAAGATCTGGGATGGTGCCCGTCCCGATACCTCAGGGGAGCGCCACCCTAGTAGTGCACCATGGAGGCTCAAAAAGGGCCTAAAACAACTGAAACATTCATGGAAATGATAATAAAAGTAGGGATATGAAAGAGGGGGATCAGGCTACGAACCTGGTCCTGATGGAATGAAAAATGATGGTCCATAGCTCCCGCAATCAACGTCGGAATAACTACTCAAAATGGAAAATATCTAAGTGAAAAGGGAAAAGTGAGAATGAAAGGTGAAATGAATTAGGCTTTTTCACCCAAATAACTTTTAACCACTTGCAACTAGTTTAATTTAAACCTTTCTCACATTAACATTTTTCCTTTTATTTAATTTTCGTTGGTTGTTAAAGGAATTGTTGACAATTGTTTGTCCAAAATGTCTTTTTTATACAGGAACATAGGAGGCATAACTCTTTGGTGACCTTACGATACTTTCAAGTATACTTTGTCATTCTTCGAGCTCGCTAAATCATGAAGAATATTTTGTCGAGCGATATTTTAACCTTTTTTCGATCCCGACAGACTAACAATGAAAAATGAATACTCTGAACTCTTTGGTTAGCAGAGTTCTCCTTCACATTATTTTATGCTTTTTTGGGCCTGGGAGACTAAAATTATGAAAAAGAACATCCACAGATTTTTCTTTAAGTTATTTTCAAACTCCCTAAACATGAAAAACCATTGAGTTTTTCTTCTTTGGACTCATAAAACCATACATCGAAGGGCCCATCTAGGAACGAACCATGATTTATTCCAGTTTGTTAAACATATGAAGAGGAACTTACCGAAGGTGAGTTATATTGAGCACCTGTAATCCTCCTCAAGCTCGTTAAACAAGAAAGAGGTACTCATCTATCTGAATGGGGGAAAAATTGAAGAAAGTGGGTCAATTGTCTTGAAATCTTTAAGGAAACTTTCATGGTCGCCCTTGAACATGGAACCTATTTGCATCTCACCTCATAATTGATCTATCCACTCAACTCTGAGTCGTACCAATCCCATGAGTCATGTTACTCCTTCGTCTCATCCAAAGAGTGTCCCGTTGATCGTCACACTATGTTTTGGTCCTTTTCTCAAATGAGTCAAAGCTGCCAAGTATTGTTTCATACCTCATAATGTTCAAGGGAAGTATTTTAATTTCATACCAACCATCTACAATATTACCAGTTTCCATTCCTATGTCAGTCCAAATTCATATAATCACCATCTCATATCACTTTCCTATGACAATTTTGTGTCCATGATGGGGGATACATCAATGCCTCCCTTCGACGAGTATTTTTCCTTTCAACTTCAACACATTATCCAGGAATTAGACTTAGAAACACAATAATACCTTGGAACCTGCATGCCTCAATGGCAGGCCTCCTTTCTTTCGACAATGGGTTTACATCAATGACCCCTGATCCATTGATTCCATGGATGTTCATCTTCAACTCATTATTCACGTTCACTGGAATGTACTATAGGTACCTTAGGAGTCATTGAAATCATTGGTGATTTCCCTCATGCTTTTTAATGATATAAATCAATGATCGATAATCAAGCGATTTCTACCATGTTCGACATCAAAACATTTATTCACATGGATAGAATTGTACTATTTTGGGATCACGATGAAGAACCTGGGTTGAGTACTCACTTTGTTCAATACTTTTCCCAAGTTGCATTGGAAATCATTTGGATGATATACATAGATCCAATGTGTATTGGTTTGTGGCTATGTTCTTGTCATATCGTACGCCCACTTTGTATTCTTTTGTGGCTGTGATCAAGTCATGTCATGGAGAAATGGATCCACATTGTATCTTTGGTGGCCATATCCTTCATAAATATCATTATGGATACATAGTGTATTGTTCAAAGGCCATTCTTTGAGTCATTTATATTCCAAGCATAGGTATGCATGCCTCAAGAATGAAACATATATTTAAATTTTTTTATTTTTTGTTTGCAGCTTCTGCTAGGTTCTCTTACTCCTTCACCTTTGCATTGAAGAATATATAAAAGTGTTTCGACCATCAGTTTTCTTTTCTAACTTCACACTTTGGGAGGAAATCTGTTACACATAAAAATTCCATGCTTGCATAATGTGTCGCATGTGGCGCAAACTTCACATTCTAAGTGTCGCAAGTGGCACAATCATGACATCCTAAGTGTCGTAAGTGTCGCAACTAAATTGTCGCAAGTGTCACGAGTGTCGTAACATACTTCATACACTCTTAGTAAGTGTCAAAACTCAATTGAAACCATAGAAACACTTTCCATAACCCCTAAATCATGTTGGAAGGAAAATCCCCATCATTTGGTAATCGAGACATACCTTTCTACCTAGGATTTTGAACATTTAAGAAGGTTGGCGTTCCCATGCCTATGCTTAGGGGGCACCAATGCTCCCTACATCTTGTTAAGGGGGTGCCATGGCACCATGTATTCAACTTTATGTGGCACTAGTGTTGGTTGAGGGAATCAAGGTGAATCCCACCTTCTTCTAAGGTACAACTCTGAAGGTGGGGGTTTGTTTGGATTGAGTCTTAATCTATGTCTCTATATAAGGAAAATAATCATAACCTATGGACCCATATCCTCAACAAATTCCAAAAATACTCAAGGTGGTTGAGCCTGTCAAATCCAATAAATTGGAGGAATTTCCATGGTGAAATGGGGAGAAAGAAATCAGAAAAGAATCATTATTTTGATCTTGGTTTGTTCATGCAAGGGGTTGTAAGAGGAGAGCTTGGAGAGGCTGATACAACATCAATCGTGGTTTGTAAGTATTATGTTTTGGGTTCTCATTTAATATACTTGGCCTATTTTCTTCAAGGTTGTGTATTCTTGCATATTCTTGTCTACTGTTACTTTATTGTAGATGATTTTTTTTACCTAATCAACTAGAGTAGGAGATAGTTGTTTCTCTTTGTTACCTCTTGCAGGTATCAATTTGTGCCAGGGGGTTTGAATATCAAGCTCATAGATTGGCAGCAACAAGGACAAACTTCATAAAAAAGGTACATCATGCCCTTTCTCCTTATCTCTTTCTGATTGGTTAAAATGAGTTTAAAGGGATGTTAGTTTCCATTTTTTAGTGTTTCTTTCTTGGTATAGGGGTCTAGTAATCCAAGGGAAGTTTCAACTGTCTACAGGGGAAATATTTCGTAACAGGAAGAATTGGGAAAGAAGAAGGAGAATAGCAGGTTTTATTATGACATCTATAGTTCCATTCATCTTGCAAAGAAATTAGCCTTCCATTTTAAGACTAAGCATATACATCTCATGTACCATTTCATACGATCCATTTTGGAAGATGGAGAACTGAATTTGGAAAAGATACATACTAATTGAAGTTGGAAAAGATACATGTTAACAAAGGTGGTAACTAGGGAGAAACTGAGTTCCTGCTTAGTTTCAATTAGTCTTCAAGCATGAAGGTGAAGATGAGAAATTTTCTAGGTCCAAGGTGAAACATATTCTAGTAGATACAACAATAGTGGATTTTTTGTAATCAGTCTCCAATTGGGATATTGTTGGTTGTGGAGCTTGATTATCCTCCTGAACACATCATTAATTACCCTCATAAATGTCCCAGGTGCATTGCATAATCCAAATGGAATAACTAACCATTCGAACAACCCTTACTTTGTCTTGAAATCATTTTTCCATATGTCACATTTTTGAATTCTAATATGATGGTAACCACTTCTCAAGTCCAACTTAGTGAAATAAACAACATTCTTTAAATGATCCAATAAATCATCAATTATGGGAAGAGGATAATAGTTCTTTACCATAATCTTTTTCAGTGCTCGAAAGTCAATACACATCCTCCATGTACCATCCTTCTTTGGAACTAATACAATAGGAGATCCACACAGAGAGGAGCTTGGCCTTATGATTCATTTATCGAGAAATTCCTAAACTTGCTTCTTGATCTCTGCATTCTCTAGTACTAATGACCTATACATACCAATGTCAAGAAGAGGAGCATCCTACTGCAAATATATTTCATTTTCAACCTATCTCTTAGGAGACAACCCTTTAGGTTCCTGAAATAACTCATCATAATTATATATGATTTTAACCAACTCCTATTTATGATCTAGATAACAACTTGATAAAGCATCAKATATMTCTTCTTMTTTTTGTTTCACTATCACGAGAACAAAATATTTTCTTTCACTCACGAGTCTCTCCATTTTCCCTGTGCTCACTAGAGAAACATTAGTTTTGATTCAATGAGCTCTGGAAATAAATTCAACCCCATCTTTGAAAATGTGATATTTATTTTCTTCACGATAAAATATAGCTTTCCTATCAAATAGATATGGACTGCCCAAGACAATGCTGCAAATTTCAAGAGGCACAACATCTAGCTCAACCTGATCAAAGAACTTAGCTGTAATTGAAAATCTGATCTTACACTGTTTCGTCACCTACAACTTAGCATCATCACACACCCAACCTAATGGATATGGATTTTTATGAGGCGTCATATTTAAAACCATCTTCTTAACAATTTCTTCAAATATTAGGTTAACTTGAGATCCACTGTCGAACAAAGTATCTATATTTGTATGCTTAACTATAACCCTGACATGGAAAATATCACTTATTTTCTTTTGATCAGTAACACTTTCCAATTTAGCAGATTGAACTGAAGAATTAGAATTGATAGTAGATATACCTTTGCTTCATAATTCCATGATCTTAGATTCATCCCTGGAATTTGATCCTAGATATTTTCGAGATGATGCAATAGTATTCTGCTTCCCTTTATCCTGGAACTTCTTTGGTCATAATTCTTGATGCATCTTCCAACACTGTGCTTCCTCATGCGCCTTTATCTTGTAGTGGGAACATGTAGGTCTTCCTTCAAATTTATTTACCGTACCTGACTTCTTACTCTTCCATTTTACTTTCTGTTTATTTTTGAACTTGTATGGCTTCTTATCTTCAATCACATGCTTCCCCTTACTAGACTCCA
>JASDQU010436850.1:64380-78373 GCA_032191745.1 Picea mariana
AATTCAGGGGACTTCAAAGACTTTTGTGATAAACATGGGATCAAAAGAGAGTATACTATTCCAAGGACTCCATAGAAAAATGGAGTAGTTGAGAGAAAGAATAGATTAGTTTAGCAGATGGCAAGATCAATGATGAATGAAAGAAATATTGCTCATAAATATTCGGTAGAAGCAATTCATACAGCTGTACATATTCTTAAAAAAGTTCATCTCAAGCCACATAGTGACAAGACTCCTTGTGAACTATGGTTTGGAAGACTTGCTTCAATCAAGCATTTTAAAGTCTTTGGGAATAAGTGTTATATCAAGAATAATTATGAAAATCTTGGCAAATATGATGGCAGGGCTGATGAAGGCATCTTCTTAAAGTATGCTACAAACAGTAAACGATATAGATACTATAATAAGAGGCTGTATAAATTGGTTGATTGTATTGACATAAAAGTTGATGAATAAATCTCAGTATGAGATGTAAGCAGTGTTGAATCAACCACAGAGGATATAGTTGAAGTTGAAGATGAACAAGTCCAAGAATTAGAAAGAGAAGACTCTGAGTCAAATGAAAATATAAATACTCAAGCAGACTCAAATAAACAGATAGAAACCAAACCACCTCTCAGAATTGTTAGAAAGAATCATCCTGAAAATAAGATAATTGGTGATGTGAATAAAGGAGTTTAGACAAGAAGGAAATTGATTAAAGACTTAGAACAATCTCATATTTATTTCCTACCTATGATTGAGCCTAAATTTTTTTATGAAGCCAACAAGCATGGCGATTGGATTAGAGCTATGAATGAAGATCTTGATCAGATTGAGAAGAACAATACTTGGGAGTTTATTCCTAGACCTGCAGATAAGAATATAATAGGTTCCAAATGGGTGTTTAAGAATAAAATGAATGAACAAGGACAAATTGTTAGGAATAAAACCAAATTGGTTTGTAAGCGGTATGCACAAGTTCAAGGACAAGATTTTGATGAAACCTTTGCACCAGTGGCAAGATTGGAAGCCATCGGAATTTTTCTTGCCTATGCATGTCACAAGAACTTTAAGGTATATCAGATGGATGTTAAGTCAGCATTTCTTAATGGAGACCTAGACGAAGAAGTATATATGGAACAACCTAAAGGATTTTCACTGATAGATAATCTTGACTATGTCTGCAAGTTGAAAAATGCATTATATGAACTGAAATAGGCACCACGAGCCTGGTATTATAGACTGGACAAATTTCTATAGGACAAAGGGTTCAAGAAAGGTATTGTTGACAATGATCTATACAATATGTCTGAAGGTGATGATTTATTAGTTGTTTTGGTTTATGTACATGACATTATTTTTGGATGTACTAATGACCCTTGTGTAAGGTGGTTTTCTAATTCTATGCAAACTGAGTTTGAGATGTCCATGACAGGAGAACTTTCATATTTTCTTGGTTTTCAAATCAATTAGAGTTCTGCAAGGTTATTTATATCTCAAGCAAAGTATTTGAAAGAGATGTTGAAGAAGTTTCAGATGAAATATTACTCTCTTGTTAGTACACCTATGGTGGTTGGTTGAAATCTCAGTAAAGATGACATTTCACCTTATGTTCATCAAAGAACATATCGATCAATGATAGGCAGTCTTCTGTACATCAAAACATCTTGTCTTGTTATAATGCAAGCTATTGGAATGGTAGGTCATTATAAGTCTGCTCCTAAAAAAAGACATTTAGAAGCTGTCAAAAGGATATTCAAATATTTGAAGGGTACAATGACTTATGGTCTTTGGTATCCTAGAAATTAGAATTTTGAATTAACTACATATTCATATGTTTATTGGAAAAATTGTTTGGATGAGAGAAAGAGAACGCAAAATTGTTTGGATGAGAGAAAGAGAACCAATGGAGGTGCATTCTTCTTAGGTGATTTGTTAGTAGCATGGCTTAGTAAGAAGCAGGGATCTATTTCTTTATCAACTAGAGAGGTAGAGTACATTGTTGTTGCTACTTGTTGCACTCAGATATTATGGATGATACAAACTATTGCAGATTTGAGGGTAACTTATCCTGATCCAATTCCACTTCATTGTGATAACACCAGTGCCATTAGTGTCTCGAAGAATCTTTCTCTTCATTCAAAGACAAAGAATATACCAATAAAATCTCATTTTCTCAAAGAGCAGGTTATAAACAGAGTTGTTCAACTAAATTATATTGCTTCCACAAAACATATAGTTGATATTTTTACTAAACCATTAGCAAAGACAACATTTGAATATATTCATTAGAAGTTGGGGTTCATATCTTATTTCATATAATGTGTTCACCTTGTCAGGGGGAGTACTTATTGAATATCTGTTGTATTTTTGGTGAATATAGTTCTGGTTTTTCCATTCATATTTGACAATTGGAGTGTGTTTCCTTTGTCATCGATGTCAAAGGGGGAGAAGGAAAGATACTTTTGCAGAATTGTTGAATTGCCAGAATGCAGAATTGCAGAATTGTTGAATTGCCAGAATGCAGAATTGCAGAATTGTTGAATTGCCAGAATGCAGAAAGTTTCCATCAACGTCAAAGGGGGATATTGTTGGCGAGTTCTTTGTTTGGTGTGTTGTCAATGTTTTCATTGATGTAAACTAATAATGGTGATAAGGAAAGAAGGAATTGTGAGACAAAGGTTTGAAGGTTTGAAATAAAATACATCAGGAACCGTTGATTATCATGGATGATAGATCTATGGCACACATTCATATAGGTGCATGGAAACAAACAGAAGTTAATAAAAGAAGGAGCCATCTCCAAAGTTCTGAAATGCGAAGTCCCGATGAGATCTGGACCATTGGATCGAGGAAAGTCGTGGATCATTGAACTAAAAATGTAAACTAAGAATAGGGGAAGGAGATAGTGTCACTAGGCTCTACCTCGGAGTTTCAGAAGTTGGGAGAATCGAGGTGACTCATAGCAGAATATCTAAAACACGAAGTCGTAAACGCATTTTTTATCGACGTGTGGTCACAACAAGAGGTCACATCAGCAGTGAATAAGGGAAGGAGCTAACGTCGCTAGGATCTGCTTTGGAGATTGTGATTTGGGAGATTCGGGGTGACTCACAGCAGAATATCCGGAGTGCGAAGTCGCGAAGAAAATTTTTGGTTGGAAAGTGGTCATAGCTAGTGGTCATGTGGATAGGAATCTTGCACCTGTCAACACTATATTTTACACATTGAAAAATAAAAAATCCTCTATGTGTATAATCCAACAACGTTGATTAAATATACAACATGATCGAAGGGTTATTGCTTCACTTCGTGATTTCTTGACCAGTTACGATTCAGTTATACTAACTGAATCAATGTTCTTGGGCATTTGAGATTTGTAGTGTAACGTATTATGAGAAAAATCATAAAATAAAAATGTTGTGACAGAGTGAGGTCATCGTTTCTCTGTAAAATGATTTGAACTACATGTAATGAAAATTACAGTATGAACAGAGAGAGAACAAATTTAGAGATGAAGAACAGAAGTTGGACAGAGCAGAAATGATGAAAAGAGAAGAACGTACAAGAACCTAAGAGCATGAGAAAAATAGAGAAAGAGAAGATCGAAAGAGACAACAAGTGGATTCAAGTATGAACAGACAAAATCATAGCAGAATTACAGAACAGAAAAGAGACAGAAAGTGGAGCCAAGCATGAACAGACAGAGGCAGAGTAGAATTGCAGAACAAAGAAGAAGTGGTAAGTGTTGAAATATCTGTATTGTTGTCAGTTATTATTCAAGCAAATTTTTATAATTAGGGTGGTAGGGTGGTGTTAGGGAGGATTTTTGTCCTCTTTTATTCAATATGGTGCTTGAATACTGGGAGTTGTATCTTCCATCTAGTTATGACTAGAAAATAGGGAGGCGGGGTGTTGCTCAGGAAAACGAAGAGTTTTATGTGTGCAAGTTGGTGCTTGTATAAGTGTAAGTAGGTGCTTCCATCCAGTTGGTGTTGGAGATCATAAGGAGAAAATATGCTTCTTTCTAGTGGGTGCTAGAGAATGTTGAGGTTTGGTGCCCTCTGCAAGTTGTAGCTTGTTAAGAAGAGGTTGTAGCCTCATTTTGAGTTGGTGCTCAAAGATAGATGATGTAAAGAACTTAAAAGACTGCTTATCATTCTAAGAAGAAGAGGTTTTCTCCCTTTATGGGTTTCCTCATGAATATATGTCTTTGTGTATATCGTATGTGTGATTGATGTTTATTATTTATGTTGTTCATGTCTTGCATAATATTGATGATCACTTGGAGAATATTAAAAATATTTTAACATGCATAAGATTGTTTAAGCACAGTGACAACTTATTCAGGCCCCCCTCTTAGTTGTCTTAGTAATTTCAATAGAAATAACTGAATTTTTTTTAAGTATTTAGGATCAATCTCATGAATTTTCTTCTCCAGATAATAAGAAGAAACATCATCGGTCTTTTTTCATACACAGAAACTAAAGTTTTCCATACCATGATAGGGTCATCTTCAAATTCTATATTTACCTGTAGACTCTCTGAGATAGTTTTCCCAATGGTACCTCTTTCCTATTCACATTGATCCTCCCATAAATCTAATTCTTTGGCATTAGTTGATTTCATGTTGGCACCATTTACAATGCTCTAGATATTCTTCCCCATGAGAATATCAATCATCAAGCATCATTAGAAGTTTGATCGGATGTACTAGAATCATAAGACTTATTGTTCTTATGAGAACATTTATATGGATTCTTCTTAATGTGTGTCAAATGAGTTTTCCCAATGACCAACTATACAGATGAGATTAACTTGTCCTGCTCACAAATCAACCCTTTGCAAAACTCCTCAAATATAGGTTTCACACTTTGCAAAATGCCTGAAATACAAGTTTCACATATCTAATAGAAATTTCAATGGCCTTATTCTAAGTTTGTTCTACAAGACTAATGAGAGTTGTATCGGTTTTCTTAGTGTTCTTACCACAATTATTAAGATTCTCATTATTCTTGTAAAACAAAAATTAATAAATAGCTCAATTCTTTATAAGTCTTTAGGATCAAGCTCATGAATTTTTTTCTCCAAATAATAAGCAGAAACATCATCATTATTTTGTCATACAGAGAACCTAATTTTTTTCATAACACGACGAGGTTATCTTCAACTTTTAAATTTACCTGTACACTACCTGAGATAGTTTTACCAATGTCACCTCTTTCCTATTCACAATGATCCTCCCATACATCTAATTCTTTGGCATCAGTTGGTTCCATGTTTTCACCATTGAAAACGCACTAGAGATTCTTCCCCCTGGATATATCAATCACCTTTATCTTCCAAGCAAGATAGTTAGTGCTAATTAACTCAAGAATGAAAACAACTTCTAAAGTCATGATGATAAAAGATGACAAATGAAAACATAAATGCAAAGGAAATTTACTCAAATTGGAGCTGTAGATATGAATGTATAGGTTATAGGTCTACAATAATAGTAAAATAAATGCCCCATGTCTTCAAGAATATCCTAGAAAACCAGATCGAAAAACCAAATGTTGAAGAGAAAATTGTATGCTACAAATATTAGAATAAATACGCCTGATAACTGCAACAAACCCATCGTTGCCTCTCTAAATAGATTTAAAAATTAACCAATAGAAAAGAATTCCCAAAACCTTCAGATTTGGCCAAGGTGTGGTCTGTATGTAGAGAGAGAAATTTCCCAGCAGAAAAATGCATCTATATGATGTGTGAGTAATTGAAATCATGGAAGGGATATAAATCACGGCCAAGGTGTGGTAAAACCCTTGGATCTCAAGAAATCGTCCCCCCAATAGAGAAATCATGGTACCCCACAAAGAAATCACCCCCCCCATTAGAGAAATTGACCAAATCTGAGGTAAATTATAGAGGAAACTTGGTAAATTACCTAGCAAAAAAACACATATGTATGGTTTGTATGTGTCATGAAGGGGAGAGGGAGAGAATGTATGGCCTATTAGGGAGAAATCAACCCCCAAAAAAATTTCACTCAAAAAGACCCCTTTGTTCAAGAGAAATTAGGTTAAGAAAAAAAATTAGGCTTGGCAAAAAAATAGGTTTGGTAGTTATGAAACCTAAGAATTTACCCAGAAAGTTTAGGCTTTTAAAAAATTAAATTTCATAGGCTAGGCTAGGAAAATTAATTTAGATCTGGGAAAACATAAGCTAAACTTAACGAGCCAATATTTAATAGTGACTAATTAGTCTTTTTTGAAAACAATGGTGAGGTTAGATTTGTGAAAAAAATGCACAAAAATGGTGATATCTGCTCAAATCCGGTGAAAAACTAAGTGGTTGTAAAAATCTGTCTACAAATCCATAAGAGAAGGGGATCCCAAAGAACATATCTACTAAATTCTAATGAAAAAAATTCAATGAAGTTGGCCTTTATTCCTCGGGAGAACTCTCCAATCTTATAATAGAATCCCCACATATGCATTCCCTCACATTACATTTTCATTTCTCTACAACGTGTCAATAGGGCCTCCTTCACCTCTATTATATATGAGAGAGTGAAAGGAAAACAATTCTCATGATGGATGAGGGATAAATCAGTTTTACAAGATAATGAGTTATTGAAGAATAACAAAATGACATAGGCATGTACATAAGACCACTAATCAATCATTAACACATTCTAACAAACATATTCAACACATATCAATCTTTTAGAATCCACAATAGTGTTATGGGGAAGAAAAAAATTGATTTATGAAAACGCTCTATAGAAGAGTCGAAAGATATGTGAAAATTGATTATCAAGAGGGATTTGCAATACTATTGGGGTGGTCTAAAGGATCGCTTTAATAAAGGTTCTAAGAGTGAGTCGGAGGGAAACAAAGGAATTTTTTTTTAAACACCTCCAATAGTATTAAAAATATATAAAAGGAGGAGCTTTGAAACCATTCCACTCAAGGGTTGGAAAAAATCAAAATATCAATCATGTTTAGTGAAAAAAATCTAGGGAAAAATACAATAGGAATTTTAAGAAAAAAAAAATGAAGGAATAATTCAATTGAAAGAAAATATGATAAAAAACTAAAAGATAGTGCATAATGTAAATGGAAATTCATTGACAACGGATCTTAGATAACATGATCAATGATCAATATATTAAAGATAAAACAAAATGTGGGTCCCCAAAATTAAAAATCTTAGGGATTGTTGAGCCCTCAATAGTAAGTTAAACAATTAGTTATCCTTTCATGGGTCATTTGATAGTAGCTACCCATTGTAATGAAATGATTGGAGGATTATTATTGATGTGGCATGCACTTGATACTTTGGATATACTCATCAACCAACCCCCTAGTCATTTTATAGAGGTTTAAATAGGCATCCTCCAAAAACCCATTGGGCTCAATTACATCCATGAAAACTATCGATCATGTGCTAGTCCACCAAAAATCCTAATCAACTTATTCCTTAGCTTTTTGTTTACTCATTAACCATACTCCATCAACAACTAATCTATAAACATTACTAGAAACTATCATATCTTATGTCTATGTGACCCATCAACATGGATTGATTATTGATATCTATTTACGACTAACACGATCTTCCCATTAATTCTCCTTAGTCAGGTAAATTGGTTGGTTTGACCAACTTAGAATTTAGACAAATTTTGAACTTAGAAAACTATTCAACTTCCTAGATAATTCCTTACCCATAGGTGATGTTCATTTTTTGTATTCAATTTCTTACATTATGAAGATCCATTCTAGTTGAATTAAGGTATAAAATAGCAAGCTAGAAAACAAGATAAATTAAGAGAAGTAATATGGGTTTACTCCCTCTTCATTTTTTGTGAGATAATTATCTACATGCATGGAGGTGAAGGACATATTAAAAGAGTATGAAATTTATATATAACCATTGATTCAATGTAGACAAATGAACAATGGATATTAAATAAATTAACCCCTTTACTTGTGGTGACAAAAAAAATGGTAGAGGTTGTGGTGTTTATTAACTACTTTAAGGGAGTCATAATTCTTCTCTAAGTTTTGTAATATAAATAAGTCAATTAATGAACCAAATGGAAAGAAACTTGGGGATAAGGAGAACAAACAAATTTCAAGTAGAGGTTGTAGTGTTAATTGATTACTTTAAGCAATTCATAATTCTTATCTATTTTTTTTATTATAAATTATCCAACTAAAAAACCAAATGGAAATATACTTAGGATAAGGAGAGTGAACAAATTGCAAGAAGGAAGAAAATGTGATAAATTATTCTCAATGTACTTGGATTTCATTAGTATCCTCCCATAAAATAACCTTGGAAACAATATTTTTAAATATGCTTTTAATGAAATTAAACAAACAACTAGTTGAACATATATTAAACCTCTGTTGAAGTTATAATATTGATTAAACAAGATGTAAGAAAGAAATGAATATCATAACCTGAGAAATAATATTTTTAAATATATTTAATGAAATTAAACACATAAGTAGTTGAACATATATTAAGCCTCCCTTGAAGTTGTAATATTGATTAAACAAAATGTGAGAAAGGGATGAATCTCAACATACCTTGCAAAAACTAATAGATCCAAAAATGATCAAACTAATGAAACTGTAAACATATTTAGAAATCTTCTATAGAGTGGAAGGTTGGGGGACATAAAATGTCTAAGTTTCCCAAGGGTGTGAGAGAAGAGAGAAAGAATATTAAATCACAATTTTGATATCAATTAGATAAAGCTTTAATCTCTTGGAGAAATAGAATTAGAGCCCCTAACAAAGACAAAAGGAGCAAATTGAATAGATTTTGTAATTTCTTTAATGGAAGAAAGAGATGTAATCTCTAGGAGAATCAGAATTCAAGACTACCCCTAACAAAGGAAAAAAGAGAAAATTGAATAGATTTTAAGATTTCTCTAATGACCTAAAGAGATGTTTATTTGGTCATTTGAAAAAAAGATTTTTAAATTTAAATTAGATTTTGTGATTTCCTTAATGGAAGAAGAAATGTAATCTATAGGAGAATCAAAATTCAAGACTACCCCTAACAAAGAATCCGGTCTGTAGTTTTAACATTGATACCAAAGGCATAAATCTTTTTAAATATTCACTTACTGGTTTTTGTATGTATATTTATTTAAAACCCTCGACTTAAATTCGTTTCTCTATTTCTTACCCTTGTAAGACTTTGTTGAATATTGTGAGTTGTGTTTAACATGATACAAGACTTTGTCTCCATGGATCCTAGGTCATAGCGACCTACGCTATATCTTTATTGTCGTGGGTTATCAAGTTGCTCCCATGTATAATAGGGTCGACGAATAATTGTGTTCGTTAATACAAATACCGACTTTATTTATATGATTAAGTTGGCAACGTATTGATTCCATACTCATTATTCGAGTGGTATCGTTGCTATTCTTATTATGTTTATTCCTTCATATGAGTTTATATATAAACCCTATAAATTTTATTATCTTTTTTGTTTCTATAGAGTTTATATAAAGAGAGTGTTGCATGAATATTTCTTTGGTCCAACAATTTTTGTGGGATTTTATCCCTAAATCTTTCATGTTGTTTCTTTCTAAGAAAAGAATTGGTAGAATGTCTCTTTATATAGAAACCCTATATACGTTATCAAGATTTAACTCAATTTATCTATATTGGTATATTTTTACTTTTGTAATGCATACATGTGTTATCTCAGAACACCCACTTTTGATTTTGATAACTAAATAATTTCTGAAAAGATTCCTTAAAACTATTGTGTGTAAAGAAAAACAAATTGTAACTATATTGTATATACGAAAAATAGTTTGATTCTCTACTTTCATTTTTGCAATAAAAAAAAGTTATTTATAGCTAAATCATTGTATGATTTATTCTATAATTTTCTTTTATTTCTTATTACATTGAATAAAATCAGTATAAAATCAGTTGTTCCCTAATTTTAATAATGTAAAGATGATGCAAAGAAAATATAAAGAATACTTAGAACTAGACATTCTCCACTGTAATTATGTAACGAACTTCCCGTTTCATCACGACATCAAGCCTCACATAACAAGTGATTTTTTTTATTTTTTTTTTTCTTTTTCTTTTTGTATGTCTGTGCAGGAAGGTAAACATGACATTATACTCGACAACACAACATGACGATGAACACCACGCAAGCAACTCATGCAACAACAACATAACGACCTAACATAAAATCACATCAAGCACTTGGAAGCAATATACGACATTCAACCGACGAAAATAAGAATGACTACCCTGCCCATCCTACCCTGCAATGGTTAGGACCTCCAGGACACATAAGCAATGCTCAAGCCATGTTCCCATCAATTTTGACCATTTAAGGTCTCAGAGCTGGTGACTGTTCTGAGGAACAAGGAGGTGTCTACATCCCGCCCGACTCAAGCAAACCAAGCCTACTAAGCTAAGGGCAATCATCCTTACAACCCAACATTAATTACACAAGTAGCTAGAACCCTTACAGTGAGCAAACCAAGCACATTAAATATTTATAAAACCAAGTACAAACATTAATTAAAAATAACAACAACACCCTCGCCGGGAAGCGCAAGCTAAAAGAGACTTCATTCAACAACCCAACCCATAACCCAGACTAAACTAGTCAAGATTACTATCTAATTAAACATGGGTTACCATTCTAAATAGAGAACATCTAAAATATGGGAATTTCAAGCGCATTACATCACAACAAGGTAACCCAAAATGAACTCTTTCTCTGTCAACTCATTAATCGAAACCATATTAAAGCAACAACTTACTACTTAAAGGTCATTAAGAAGCTACTATTCTCTTTTCTTATACTAATTTAATGAGATATTATTTTCCCAAAAAGTAAATCTAGCCACAATCCTTTTCCATTATTATTTTATATACATCCAAGGGATCTTGAACATTCCCCTCTTCTCAATAACAAGCTATGATTAATGATAGCAAATTTTACATAAACACTTGTAATTTTCCAAATCATAAATCTAAAGGAAACTCTATAACACCATTCCTTATTATAAGGTTAGCACCCAAGATAAATCTAAAGGAAAATCTATAACACCATTCCTTATTATAAGGTTAGCACCCAAGTAATCCTGAATTCCTTAGAGCACAATATCTAGGTTATTAATCATAAATAAATCAACATGATGCTAAGTGAAAATGGATTAAATTAAGGAGAGTAACAATTTTTTCTCACCCACTTTCTCTCTATATATCTAAGTATTACATTATTTAGATCTGACCATAACAATTCCATTTATATAAACTCATTTACTTAGCACACTTAATTGAGCACACTCTCTAAATTATCTAAGTCTTAATTCAATAGTAAATCCAAAATTGATCTAACTAATTACTTAACATACTGACTTAGCACCCTGTCCACAATGTATAAGTATTACATTAATAAAAGCTATGATTATGTCAATAAAGGCCGAGTGTGAGCATGAACGCTCTGTGTACATGCAAGGAAAAGTCAATATCTAAGCGCGAGCATTAAGTTCTGAATACAATAAGGATAACTCCATAATCCGAAGCAAGCATCAAGTTTGAATACGATAGTTTACAATCATTAGGAAATAGTTTAAAGGTTAACCTCAGACACTGAAATTGGCACTAAGGGGTAATGGTGAAAAAAAACAATGTTACTATTTATCCAAATAAAATTTACAGAGAATAAGGGTGAAAATATAAAAGACGTAGTGGTTATCTTATGGGTAGAATCTTAGGTTTTAATATGTAATTGAGGGCTGAGGCAAAGAGATAAGAGTTTTAATATATATGTAATATCTCCATAAAAGGAACAATGGTAAAGAAAACAACAAGAGTACACAGGGATGGATGTCACCATACATAAACATAGATCACTGGGAGTTTACCCAATAAGAAGAATATTAGCGCTGTCAATACACGACAAAAACAATGTTACCATAAAATTGAATTGTTGTCAGGTGTATGCCATTTAACATCCTTGCCGGTATAGCATCACATAAAGAAGATGGAAAGGTGGTAAACGCACTATCCCTTAACGAGCAATCACTAGATTGTTGTCCTTGTAAAAATCGCTATTATTACACCAGGGATTCGGCATCAGACGTCGTGTTGTTACTGTACTAACTGGCTTCCAAATTAAATATGCTATCCAAAACTTTCGTTGTCTAACAAGCAAATCTATCACTATGTCAGAATTCGTAAAGTGAAGAATTTCCAATTCTGCTCCAGAAGCAGCACGCTGCCAACGTCTTCATCGAGTTTTAAGAGCATGGAATATGGAAGAACGCAGTAAAAAATTTGAGGCATAGAGTGGCCATTGTCAAATGAAGAACAGACATAAACGAATTTGCTAGTAGAAGGGTATTTACATAGTTAAAATAAACGCACAGTAAAAAAAAATATTTACAGAACGTATTCCCCAATAATAACCAACATTGAAATTTTTCCATTATTATAATACGGAAGGATAGATGCTAAAATATGTCCTTAGATAGTCTCAAGATAAAATCTCTTCGGAGAATATAATTATAATTTTTTTTTGGTAAACTCTTGACATAAATTTAATTTTAAGCTGTTGTTCTTAAATTGATCCATATTATGGGGTAGACACTGATGCAAACATTAGCGCACAACCATCACAACCTATTCACAACATATGATTATTACAGACACAATGTACCACGAATGTTTTAATAACCGCGTAGATTTTCCCCTTCGTTCAAACTGAGGAAGACATTGGAAGTTCAAGTTATTTCTCGTCAAATTCTTAATATTGAAAATTCTAGAACAGGGCCAATGACATAAATTTTCATCTTTCTAGAAATACAAGAAATCAAAACGTTTTGTTGATTTCGTTCAACCTAGGTGCCTTCATGGTCCTACTCAAGAATTAGGTAGAATAGAATGATACAGGAGTTTCAACAAAACGTTGAATGAAATCAAGAGTTTTAGCAATACGTTGAATGAAATCAGGAGTTTCAGCAACCATTCTATAAAATTTATCATTTGCGAATCATTGAATGAAATCAGGAGATTCAGCAAACGTTATATAAAAGTTAAAATTTGCAAATCGTATGAATGGAATCAGGAGTTTCAGCAAGGCGTTATATAAAAGCTAACATTTGCAAATCGTATGAATGGAATCAGGAGTTTCAGCAAAGCGTTATATAAGATTTATCATCAATTTACTTTTCCCACAAACAAGAAGATCCAATCATAAGTCCTAATACCATCTACCAAACAGAAATGAAAAGCATACCATTGCCTAATTGCCCACTCTGAATGACTCCCGCTCACTCCTTGCAACTCCCGCTCATCGACCGTTGAGACTTCACCAGTACCTCCCAGCCAATGCTAGGGGTACTCTTCTTCCCCCTTATGCCCCCGAGCTACAAAGGGGCCACACACACTATCTAGAGATTTAGTCTAGCTCCTAGCTCACCTTGCAAGTCTGAGCTACCAATCCTCTCTGAGCTGGGTATCCCAACTCCCATAAGTAAATCAGTCAAGTCAATATTTCTGCAGCATAACCTTATGCAAATAGAAGATGATCCTTCATCCTTCTCCTTCCTTCATTTTATAGAGTTTCGAATGTTCCTTTCTTTCCTAAAATATCATTTAATTAAAGTTTTAAAAATAAGTTCCTAAAAGTTCTTCTCCGTACATGTGTCACCCATCCCCTTCATTCATCCATTATTTAATTTCTATAATTCATTAATTATCTTATTTTCCTCACCCACCTAGAGTTACTCCTAGAATCACTCCTAGGTGTCCCCAAATTCCCTTATAGGTTTTAAAGGCTTTCCCTATTATGAAATTGCTAATTCAGTTTAAAATTGGAAAGCTCTTAAATGATTGACTCTTACTAAGTTGGCTTTCCACTTTTTCCCTTAAGTTCCCCTTTTTCCCTTTTTAAGTTACCTCTTTTCCCTAGTTTCCTAATTTTTTTATTTTCCCTCTTTCCCCTTTTTACTTAG
>JASDQU010436851.1:13776-45052 GCA_032191745.1 Picea mariana
ATGTAAGGTAGCTAGAGAGGTAGTGGGGGGGGGCAGAGGGCCCATAGTGATAATAGTGGAGGTCATTCAATGTAAGGTGGACTAGGTCCACTATATTATTAAATAAGGCCCACTATGGTAGTTAGATATAATAAATGTAAGAGAACTTCTTAGAAGGTTCTACTTCTAGAAGATTCCTCCTCTAGAATGTTCTTGGGTGATGGTAGCACTATATAAAGGGGTTCAAGCAATGTAATGAGACATGAAAAGAAATATTGTATTTGGAGTTGTAATTCAATAGGAGGATGCCCCCTCGAAGAGGCAAGTGAACATGAGAGGATACCTTCCACAATAGGATCCATTGTACAATGTTGCCCTACCTGAAGGGTTTAGTAATAATAAAGTGTGGTTTCTTCTATCTTGTTTGTGGATCTATTGTGTATTCAGTATTTGTGGTGATTATATTTGTAGATCTATTCAGGTTCTTAACAGCTAGCTTCCTGTGGGGAAAAGAGGAGAAACCTCTAGGATTTTGCAAAAGACTCGAGGAAAAGAGAGAACTCACTGGTGGTATCATGGCTTGGCACAGGGGTGGCCAGAGTGCTAAGAGTGAATGCCTCTCAGCCTATGGTTGGGTGGAAGGGCGAACACCCACAATCATTTTAGTAGCTCTAAATTACAATACAAATAAGTATTTCACATATTTTGTGTAATCGAATTTGAAATGCGTGATTGGAAGTCTATGATTGTGTAGAGATGTGCATTGCATGATTAATGATAATAATTTTTGTTTTCATTTGTAAACTCCTGCATTTGGGTGATTGTAGGATGAAAATTCTGGTGCATGACTTGCATAGATATAACTATCTTGTTGAATGGTAAAAGTAATAACTTTGATGGCCTCATGACCTAATAAGTGTGAAGTGCAGAATTTGAATATCACATTTTTTTAATGACTTTATGTTTAATCTTATTTAGTGAAGGAGGACTATTAGTAATGGCCTTTAAATGAATTTGGGGAAGACAACGAGTGACCCTCTCTAAATCTATATATGTGCTAATCCTCCAAAATAATTTCCAAGGATAAAATCCATGAATAAAAAGTCAGGATGGACTCTACAGGACTGTTCTGAACTCGTACATCCTTTGAAATCCGTTTTCCTATTATAGAATCTAAGTCCTATAAATGGAATGTGCTTCCTTCAAACCATTCTTCCAAGTAACCATAGGTTCGATTCCACAAACTTAACCAAATATTGAGTAAGATTTAAGAGTGTAACCCTCTAGGGCTTATCAAAGTCCCATATGACCAGGAGTTTGGGACCCTTATCTATGCTTGAAAAGGAGCTAAGTTTTTTGAGCTTCGAGACTTCGGAGCTCCGAAGCTCCAGGATGTTAGAACTTCACAACACTCCAATCTTATCGAAGGAAACCTACTGACACGATTACCAGAGAGTTGACCAGAAACTGGTGATTCCTTATCCGCTACTGTGGGATCTTCCCTATCATTAAACCCTGACCAACTTTTCGGTCACGAAGTAGCACGATACATCAATCCAAGAAAAATCAAGATCTTCCCTGACCATTGAATATAAACTATGATCAATTCGACATTGACTCACTCCGAGAGTAAAAAGGTGTTAAATGGTCGAAATCCATGAATCTTGAAGTCATGAAGTAACGTGGGTTGTATATCTAAGGATCCTTCATGACCCTTCTCAACCGTTATATCAAGTATAGTGGAAGGATAGAGTAAGCGATACCATCAACCAACAACAAACAATCATCTCTGCTTTATGACCTCTCTGGTAGGTAAACCTTCGGGGAATTATTGGGTTAGGGACTATAAGGGACGTGAAGCCGCGAAATCTTAGAGCGGTGAAATCCCAGAGCGAAGAAATCCTGCCAACCATTAGATCGTGGGGAAGAATTCAGGAGCAATATGAGTCGTTGATCTAAGGATCCATTGGGAACCTTTCTTGATCATTCGATCAACTAGTGGAAGGACAACGTAACTACTTCGACGAAGTATTACTCCGGGAAACGTAAGGCACAAGGGGTGAGAACATCCCAAAGCAACAAAGGTCGAAGTACGTGGCAAGGAATTCTGGGACTGTAGGGCTTCGAGGCTCCAAGATATTTCACATGTTGGTGCATAATAATATCCTGAAGGCTGAAGGTCGAAGTACGGGGCGAGGAATTCCAGAACATCAGAACTTCGAAACTCCAGGACTCCAGGAGATTCGAGGATATTAGAGAGTGTGTTAAGCATTGAAGTTCCTTTGTTGCAGTGTCCAGTTCCAATTTGACGGGCCTGCGTACACCATGATGATGTGGCGTTCCTAGATAATTCCACGTGGTGTCGTGGGATTGGTCACAAGTTATGTGTAGGAACCCCACCCCTTGTCAAGTCTAAACCTTGTGTTAAAGACAAATATCATCCGAATTATATGAGAAGAACGAAATGAATATATATTATTATTATTATTAGCACAGAATAACAGAGATACAATAAAATTGGCTTCTATTCAATAATAAAATATGTTGAAACTATAAAATGCAGTGGGAAAGAAGCTTGCTTGAATGGTGTTGGCTTATCTATGAGAAGATATGTGACAGTTGCGCTCATTCACAAGAAGATGAGTATAATGAGGCTCTAAAGGAATTTTTACAATAAAAATGAATGCCAAAACCCTAGACATCTAAAAACCTAACCCTAGAAGATGAAGCATCAAAAATCATGTGGGCCCTGATGGGGTAAGTTAGTACATCAACTTCCCGGGGTCGTAACTTTTGCATATGATCTCCATTTTAGACACACGGTAGTCTGTTGGAAATTTCTGTCCGAGGAATGCACATGTTTCCATCATAATTTGAATCTATCTACGGTTTGACTGTGGTGAGCCCTAAAAACGTTGTTTAGGGACTCAAAATGACCCTAGAAGTCGACAACCCGAAAACTAGGAAAAAACTACCAAACTGGAAAAATGCCAAAATAAACCAGTTGGAATAGGTGGGAGGCCACCGATATCCATATGGATCAATCCTCCCCCCTTAGGAAGCAATGGTATCAATTTCGTTGATTTCCCCCATCAGATGAGGAAATTTCTGTTAAATTTGGCCCCGGGTGAGCCACTTTCCTTGCTGTAGGAGCTTCCCTGCTTTGACAACTTGATAAAGATGGATCCTTTGTTGTAGAGTTCCCTTGACTTGTGTATCCACAATATGATCACTCAATTAATGTTGCATGCATTCGGGGTTGAGCTCTATTTTTTTCAACTGTTCTGTTATCTTTGAGGTGTCTAATAATGGTGGGAAATTTGGCCGAAGGGGAGCCACGTTGAACACTAGGTGTAGGCCAAGGAAAGGGGGAATGTTGAGCTCAAAATCATTGTCACCCATATCCTTGGTGTTGTTGTAATGTCCATAACCGAGTGGGAGAAGCTTCTGATGGGGCCCTGTAAGGTGTTCTTTCTGCAAGTGCAACCAAACTTTGTCTCCCACCTGAAACTTATGTGGCACCCGATGTTGATCATGGTGTTGTTTGTACTTGGCACTAGACTTCTGTAAAATATCATGAACCTGTTGGTGAATGTGTTGGATCCACTCAATGAACTGGGTGGCTTTATCAGCTTCGATTGGAGCAGGGGACGATTCAGCCAGGGTGGCCACAAGGAGTAGTGCAACATCCATGTGACACAATGGTTGGAATCCCAACCCCACCTAAAAGGGGCTATGGTCAGTTGAGATATATAGGGCTTGGTTGTAGCTATGTTGAACATAGGGAATACTCCCATCCCATGTGTGGGGGTTCTTGTAATTGTGCATGCATAGGATATGCAAGATCATCCGATTGATGACCTCAGTTTGGCCATCTGTCTGAGGGTGAAAGACAGTGGATTTGGTGAGTTTGGTGTCTAGCAGTGACCAGAGGCTCAACTAGAATGTGTTGATGAACCAAATGTACCAATATAAGACAATGGTTTTTAGGATTCCAAAATGTACCCATACTCATTCAAAGAAGAGCTTAGCAGTGGCCTCTGTTGTGATGCTCTTTTTGCAGGTGACCATAATTGCCATTTTGGAAAAGCAATCAACAACCAAAACAACACAGTCATTTCCCCTCTTGGTGGACAGAAGGCTCGACATGTAGTCCATTAAGATGGATTCCCATGGCCTATCAGGAATAGGAAGAGTGTGTATAGGCCCTATTTCTTTGTGGTTAGTTTGGCAATAGCACAAGAAGTGCAAGACTTGATATACTTACTGACATCCTGTCGAAGTTTCAACCAATATAAATGTTTTTGCAGCACTGCCACTATATTTTCAACTTCAAAGTGTCTTTCCACCCAACTGTATTGGGATTCCCAAATCATCTTCGCTCTCTCACTTTATGGAATGCGGAGATGGTCCAAATGGCACAAAAGCCCATTCTGAAGATGGAAATTAGAAACAACTGAGTTTGCACCCAACATTTGGTAGGCGGTGGCGAAGTCAAGATCTATCTCATAGAGGTGGGGCCATCTGAAGGTCTCGTGAAGACAAGAGTCTAGCACCATGGTGAGTGCCAAAACTGGAGGTCGGTTGAGGCAATCAATGACTCAATTGGTACTTCATTTTTTACACATGATATTGAGGTGGAATTGTTGCAAGTATGTGGACCACTTCTTATGGTGATCATTCTGCAATTTACCTTGTGACTACATGAACTAAAGTGGCTTATGATCAGTGTGGATGACTATCTCCTTTTCAAGAATATAATGTTTCCACTGGAAGAAGGATTTCACAATATAATGTCTCCATTCTGAACCATCTGTCTCAATATAAAAGGGTGGTTGTAGGTCTGGTAATGAAATTACTGAGCCTGAGCACAAGCACTACTTCAAATCATCGAACTCTTGTCATTGGGATAGGCCCCACACAATTTTTTCCTTACCACCACCCCCATTTACTTGGTTGAGGGCCCATGCAATATGGGAGAATCCCAACATGAACCTATGATAGAAATTGGCAAGGCTCAAGAAGCTCTGAAGATCAGTGAGTGTGGTTGGTGTTTTTCAGTCATGAATGACCTGGATCTTAGTTGGATCCACATGCACACCATGTTGATCAACAATGTAGCCTAGATAATGGACCATGTCCATGCCGAAGGATCATTTTTCCAAGTTGGCATATAGGTTGTGTTGTCATAGGGTGTGCAAAACCTGTTGAATATGTTGCAATTGTTCCACCCAAGTATTATTGTAGATGAGGATGTCATCTAGATTCACCACTACGAAAGTATTGGTGAAAGGTCACAGTTTATCGTCAATCTTCTTCGTGAAAGTTGTTGGAGCATTTTTCAAACCAAAGGGCATGACCAGACATTCAAAAATACCTTATTTTGACTTGAAGGTAGTCTTCCATACATATGTATGTTCTATTGGGACCTGGTGGTAGCTAGACTTCAGATCAATATTATTGAATTATTTGTCCCCCATGATCTGATCAAGGAGGTCGTCAATTCATGGAATCAGGTACTAGTTTTGGACTATGATTTTATTCAAATCCCAATAATCAATGAAAATTCGCCAGATCTCGTCTTTCTTTTGTACCATCATGATTGGGCTCCCACAAGGAGATGATATGGGATGGATGTTCCACTTGTGGAGTAGTTCTTGGATATGTCACTTGATCTCCTCATTCTCTAATAGAGAGAGATGGTATACTGGCCCATTGGGTAGTGATGCATCAGGAGTCAGATCGATGGGATGCTTGACCTGACAGTGTAGAAGTACCCCGGTAAGTGAGGAGAAGATATCTGCGTATTATTCCACAACCTTATCCACTTGCTTCTGTTGTGTGGAGAGGTCATCCACGGAGGCCCTGGATGTGGTTGCGATCTTTCATTCACTTTGAGAGAGAATCATGAAGAAGAAAAACTTCCCAGTCTGAGATATGAACTTCTTGCATTGCTTGGCAGAGATCAAGGAAATAACACTAGGTGGAACTGCCTCAGGTATCCTGTAAAATTTCCTATCCAAAGTAATAATAACACTGGGAGGCCTAGATTCATATACATCATGACATTTTCATAAATAATATTGGCCCAAAAGAACATTACAAACTTTGAGAGGAGCAACATCACACTATACTTGTTTTTGAAGGGCTTGATTTTGTATGATAGGCGCACTATTGGCTGACGCGGAGATTTCTTCCTTGGTGGAGCCATACAATGGTGTAGGGATGCAGGTATGGCATTGTCGGCAGAGCTAGCTGCTTGATGACCTCTGTAGAGATGAATTTCTTCTCGCTACCTCTATCAATGATGGAGTGCAGTGAGGTGCCTTTCACCCACATTTGTGAATGAAAAAGGTGATCTCCTTCCTCTGGCTCGGTTGGTTCACCGGGATGGAGCTTGGTGGTAGAAATAGTGGCACTGGGTTCCATGTCAATGATCTGTCTCCCCCTTTCTGGTTCTGACTCAGAGTCAGAACCTGTATCTTATGCTAGGAGCTCTTCTGGAAGTCGCACCACTTCCTAGTGTCTTTCTTTGTCTTTATGGTGTCCTTCTTTGCTTGTAACTTGGACTGGTTGTTCTGAGGCTATCCATATTTTCTTTGTCCTTTGTTTTATGGGTTGGGGACACCCTTTCCGTGCTTTGTCTGTGAGGGTTACCCAGGCCCAAATTTCCTCTTCTTTTGTTTAATCTTTTGATCGATTTTGATGGCATATCAATAGGCCACACCCAAGGACGAGATGTCCAGAAACTCTTTTTCATCGTGGATGTATCTATACATACCACCGCGATACTTGAGCATCATATGTCGCTCAGAATATTTGATACCTATGGTTCCTGAGATTAATCCTAAGGCTTAAAGAGTAATGTCAGGCATCAAGAGTGTTTAAAGAAAATGTTTTAAATGAGTGTTTTTCCTACCTTTAGTTCTATGATAAATAATCTTTAAATGAAATTAATAATAGGAAAGTACAGAGGTTCTATTTCCTTATCTGATTTGTAATTATAATATCAAATGGTGTGGAAAAGAGTTACAAAATTGTTAAACAAATCTAGGCATCAATTATAGATGAAGCTCACCTTGTTTGCAGCGGAAGAAAAGTAGAGAACGCACCCTTGAACAGGATATGAAATGCAGTAATTCACGCAGATTGCAGGTATTGTTTTACTCACAGTAAATACAAAGGAAAAACTTCTTACCTAATGAATTGTTGGTATAATATGATCACAGTAGTTGTAATACTAAATTTCAATCAATCGTTTTTCAAGGAATTACATAAAGAAATTCAGGGAAATGGAAACACAGAGGAAATGCATAACTCAAACTAAACGAAAATTAGAATCTTTCTTTGCACTTGTATTAATAATCAAAAAGAGAGTTTCTCTATTACATCCGGTAAGAAGTAACATTGAATAGATCTTAAATCTATGTACTTATACAAAATCTGTCACAACTCAAAAACCATTGGACTTCTTACAATATTTAATTAAAAATAGCATATATCTGAATAAAACAACAGTGTGTAAATTTTGATGATTTTCATTGGCGTTCTCCTATGTATCTTATACTACTGGTAGAAGCATTCCTTTTCCTTAGTCCTTTGGTCTAAGTACACATGTCATAAAGGCCACCTTAATAATTCATCATACTATCTAGGTTGTTTAATTTCGTTGCGAAATGTTCCTCCGGATATTTTCAGCAAGGCAGTGAATCACAGTTGGGGTCATGGGGGGAGGATAATCAAATGAATAGCACAACATTGGTTCATCAAGGAATGAATAATAGGCACAGGAAAAAGTAATCGTCTATAGAAATAATGATTATGGAACAAGTGTATGATGATGAAGTGGGGACAAGTGGAGGTTAGAATGCGGGTGGACGAGATAAGTGGTTGTTGGAAGGTGAAGGGTAGAGACGAAGGAAGGAAAGGAAACTGTGCATGTTTTATTACTTGCTCCCAGCTATGCTTTCTTTTCCATGTTCAATACATTGGGCACGTCTATCCAACAATGCCACCATGAACCTTGAGGGATCAATATTTTCATTTACCTCGAAAGAAAATAATTTCCTTTCTATCTAAGGCAACTTTTCTTGGATATTTTTCACTTCTTGAGTTGTGGCCTAGAACTATAAACTTGGATTTACTAGCCATTTATTGATTTTAAGAAGATCAATCTGGCTCATTTCTTGAATGGCTTCCAAAGTTTCTTATTTTCTCTTTCTGGAATTCTGCTCGTTCATTTCTATCTCAATTTTCCCCAGGGCTTTTGAGATATTACTTCCCTCAAAATCAATGAGCCTTTTATTTAATGATGACAATGCTTCTAGACAAGCTTCTTTCACCTCTCTGGAAAATCTTTTTCTCTCTTCCAGATTTGTTTCCTGGACCTTTAGGGCCATCTCACCTCTTTTAGAATGAGAGATAAGAGGAAAATCAGGGACATTATCTTTCTGCATCAATATGAGGACTTCCTTAAACTTATATTGGGCTAAGCGGGCCTCTTTTTCCTTGACATAAATGTCCTTTAGAGAAATTTCTACTGCCTGATAGCACTTTTGGATTGCATCTACCTTCAGATAAAGTTCTTGCTGGGTGGATTCCAACTTCTCACTAATTTCCAGCGCTTGATCTTGGAAGGTCAAGATGTGTATTGAGGTGCCTTCAGTTAGGTTCAATATGGCTTCCATCTATTCTATCAAATCGTCACGCTGGGTGACCAGACTTTGGCTAGTCTATGAATTCTGGTGGACCAGATTGAGGTTATCCTGAAGTTGTTTGATTTGTTGATGATAACTAGCCCTGATTTGCTTGAAATCCTAGTTCATTATGTTTATTATAGTCTGTTCCATGGAATATATCTAATTTTTCAAGTGCTCTACCAATAGGCACTTATGTCACAGTTGTTCGATCAACTTGTCCACAAACCACTGATTGGCAGTGGCAAAAGAACCTAATGAACCTGCAACTTCCCTTGCAAATTATGGATCATCTTCATCATTCCCGTCATACACCATTCTCTTTCTTTTAATTATCACTCCATTTTTATGGTCAGATTCCCTTTTCATGACGGATTTTTGTTTCTTACTAAAAATGAAATCCGAAGGAGGCATCTCTTTGGGAAAGATGGGGCTAAGATCACCTGGAAAAACAAGTTCGAAATTAGGATTTCCAAAGCTGGTTTGTAGAGGGGTTAACGATGTAATGGGAGTAGCAATCTCTATGGATTGTTGCTTCTATGTTGTATTTGAGGTGACAACAGGAGTAGCTAGTGTCGAAGGAGGCACATCTTGTCCCTAATTTAGGAAAGCTTTGAGGTTAGCTAGTGTCTGGGGGCTTAGCTGGCCTCACAATGATGCTTTTAATTCCTGTGTTAACACCTTCGAGCTCTTTGACGTTCCCTCAACTCTGTGCTTATTAGAGTGACTTGATTCTGAACCTATAGGCATAGCTTCATGCAAAGGGGGAGAGGATATTGAATCTCCTTGTAGTACCTTTGGTAGACTATTTCGCCAGTGTTTTTGAAATCTGAGAAAACCAGCTTGTTGATCTGGGGGAAGTGTTTGGAATCTGTCTTGAACTCCCTCAAAAGATCTAACTCCCATGAATATTTTGTCATACCGAGAGTTCTCATGGATATATCACTTCATGTTGAACTGGGCTAGGTGGTTTTCCACTATATTATGTGGATCATGTCTCTTGAACTTGATGTCAACCAATTTGACATCCTCCAGGGCTGCAGCCTCAAATTTGGAGTGACTGAAATCCAATAATGAAAACATGCCAACTTGAATAGGGAAATTCGGCCAAATATTTTTCTAAGCTTCCTTCAGCTCCTTGTTGATGCCTCATGTCACTGTCTGGTATACCACTTCTCTACACAACATCTTCTCGGGTAAAAATCGTGGGAGAGCATGAGGAGGAACCGAGCAGCCGAAAACTCGGATGTAGGAGAAATTCTCCTCAATGGAACAATTTGTGATCTTGGGTAGTTTTCCTATAATCTTCTCTGAAATCCGGGGAGGTGGGTGACCATAAAGGGCT
Organism: Picea mariana; assembly: GCA_032191745.1. NCBI lineage: Eukaryota > Viridiplantae > Streptophyta > Pinopsida > Pinales > Pinaceae > Picea > Picea mariana. The sequence continues at coordinate 23,797 of JASDQU010436851.1, forward strand.
ATATGAATAGGCACTACCACATTGTGACAAATTTCATAAAATAAATCCTTGCATTTATATTCCCATAGCTTGGAATGATAAAAATGAATAGGTTCAAAAATGGTCGAAGTCCAATTCCAGTTCATCAAGGGGAAAGGTGTCATGAAATAGATGGTGTCCATGATATAAGATGACATGTAAAAGGGGGCAAGATTTCCTTTTGATTTTGTTGTTTTATAATCAAAAACTCCCTTGGCCAAATTATCCGACAACATTTTGGCCCAATTGAAAGTGTAACCCTCAACTACTTCATTCATGATGGATACATATTCCACCAATAAATGCATAGGGATCTTCTTCCCGAACAAACAACAAAGCACCATGGCTACATACACCATATGAGCATCCAAAGACTTTGTGCCATATATACCATGAGTGTCAATTCTGAATTTCTTCGGGTGTCCCCACCAGGTCCTGATTATATCATGACCACTCCTGGCGTATTAGAAGCATTCCTTTTGCTCAAATTCAAAAACGAACGCGGCATTGTAAGTATATTTAGGATTAGGAGAGACTTTGTACATTACTTGGAGATTTTCCGGTCGGAAAGCGACGATGGAAACCTGTTGATGGTTGATGATGCTCCTAGTCTAGACGTCAACATGTTCCAAGGCCCAGCTTATCATGTTGTTATAAGGCATGAGTCTCGGCCTTGCAACTATCTTGTGCATCTATGACTATGATATGTGTCTAAGTTTAGTTGCATAAGAGTCATATTCTTCTTTGGCGGAGTCTTCCGGGAAGTCGATGATTTCACGCTCCAGGATCTCAGAAACGTGTGTCCAAGTTTTAATGGTGTCTGTGGCTCGCGGAGTGGTGTCCTACAAAATGTCTGCATTCAGGTTCGAATATTCTCCTGTTGCATCAGGATTTTTTGTCATTTTTTGTGGTGCCATAATCTCTAAGGAAACAGAGTGAGGTTACCTTTTGTAAAGAAAATCCGTGAGTTTTTCAAAAACTACTAATTGCAAAAGGTGAAAATGAATTGGAAATTGAAGTGTTCTTATTTTAAAAAGATTCATTGATCTTCATATAACCTCACTGACGAAGAATTTATTAACGTTAATCGAAATGTCTACCTGGCGATCCGAAATCCTCGTTTGAATCATTATCCTTAATTAGTCATAAATTCCATCAATATTCCGATGGCTCACGTTCGAGAGTTTTAGATGTGACAGAGTGGGAACTTCCTGAATCCTGAATCCGCAAAAAGGTTAATCTCTGGATAATCGCTTTTAAAAACTTAATTAATCGTGTTTAAAACTTTGTGTTGACTTTAAGTATTTCGAAAGTTTGGACTTCAGAAATTTTAGAATATAATATAGCAGAAACGTCCCAAAATACAAACTGTGAAGTCATTAATTACCTCTTGATCACAATTAATTTAGTTATTTAAATGTTTAATTTACCTCCTTTTACTTTCTAAAATCTTCAATACTTCATCATTTTGATACTTCGGTGATTCGTGAATTCAATATTTGTTAAATTCCCGAAGGATCATCTCCCATAGGGACATGGTATATATGATATCATTCTAGATGACGTGTCAAGAAAAGAGAGGTGCCACATGTTACTTGGAAACGTGTGAATCCTCCAATAAAAATGTCAAAAACAGGTGCCACGTGTCGAATCAGGAAAGACTCAAAAGGTACACGTGTCCTACGACTTGTGTCTTTAAAAGTTTTAGGAAAATTCATGAGGGGCTACCTTTGGGTTTTGGAGTTTCAGAGTTTTTATTGTTTAGACTTATTGAAACACCCGAAGCACGGAGCTCCGAAGCGACCGCTACAGATTTACCTCTTTAAAACTCAGGTGGCTCCAGAAATCTGGAGGTTATTAGGATCATTTGATCAAAAGGGGAAAATCATCAAAGATGGATATCGTGTGTGCCTTATTATTAAATAACCAACAATGAATTTGATTTAAAATTAAAATGCCATTTTCCAAGTTTTTTCTTTCATTGGGTAAAATTTTATTTTCATGAGGTGAAAAATATAAAGCTCAAAAATTCATAATTGTGTGTGTTCCAACATAGGCTCCATATGGGGATCGCGTCTCCCTGTGAAACACGGAAGAACAGTAGATCGTGTGCCTTCATTGGGCAAATGACATCATTATTTCATTTCTGGAAAACACTTTTAGGAGTTAATCATACACAGAAAAACGAAATTCAACTGAATCTCGGAAAACCTTCAAAACACACTTAATGTTTGATCTCAAGTTAGGATATTTAAAATTTCCATTTCTTGAAACTAATTTTGGATCTGTTTAAGATAATAAAAACAAATTTAATCAAAATATTAGACTTCGACCGACTTTGTTCACATAAAGGTTAAGTAGATGTAATAATATATTTAGGGAATCCCTTGTTGGTTCAGAATGTAAATATTATCGGAAAGAGAACTAGATGTCAGAGTATGTTATGTAGATATGTATGACAACCATACAGATATCATAGATATTTCTTCACAACCAGCAAGCATGTTCAGTACCCCAGTGAATTTATCTACTTTTCCCATTGAATTTCTTTTCACCACTTCAATTAACACTTTTGCATTTTGCTGAGATGAGGGCAATCATTACATGAATTTACTTTCATCATCTCTTTGTACAAGATGGGAGAAATCAAATTATGAATTTCCTTTCACCATCTATCTTATATTTTAATATTTTGAAGTGGGGGAAATCAATTTGTATGTATCATACAAGGGATGATATTTGCTTAAAAATTAAAAAGAAGGCCTATCAACAATATTTTCAAGTATACTCTGAAACTATTTTTCTCCCAATCTTCAATACACCTTCACCTATAGGGAAGATTTTATAGGGATTTTGATTTTTCAAGGATCGACCTTCAGAGAATTAGTCAGTTTAAAATCCAATAGAAGAGCTAAAGTTACTAGGATTAGCCTAAACATACTTTATTTCAGTTAAAATAAAAGGAACATAAAGATTTTCACCTAATCTCGTTTTGAAGATATGTTTTTGAAGTTTTCAGAGTCAAGGTGAATTTCTTTCTTCCCATGAAGGCTAAGGAAAAGGTAACAAAAATCAGAAGTGAATAAAAGCTCAAGGATAGGAAAAATAACTAAAATGAGGACTAAGAGGGCCTGACGTAAAAATCCCAATCCCACACAAGTTTGTGTATGGATTCTCAAACTTCCTTTCAAGCCCTTTTTTTTATTTCATTTTTTATCTCATTTTTCATTTCAGAGAAGGCTTCAGAATTTATCAGTTTGACACTCTAAGCTGTAATTTTATACTTCTCTAATTTTTTATTAGGTGACAAAATTATCCATGAGTGAAAGCTCCTTTACGTTTGCAAATATTTCCTTAAAATTTTAGTTGAACTAGCAAGGTAGGAGCTCATACCTCAAATTCCTTTTGTATTTTCAACAAGGAAGATTATTATTTTATCATCCGTTTTTTTTGTTTGTTTTTTTTAGAAAATTGTAGGTCGAATATTTGTTCCACCTTATCTCCTATTCAACAAGATATATTCTGCAAGAGAATAAAATGCATGGTGTCAGAAAATCCCAAAGAATAGAGATGACAAAAGTTTTTATTTTCCATTTTAGTGATATCAAGCAATCATAAATTTATTGAAAATATTTACAACCAACGATCAAATGACTCAGGTAATTTACAAGGGGAAAATTTTGAAAACTAGAATAATTAATATCAATCCAATCTGATATATACAATGGACGTTTGAAATATGACTACTGCATGAAATTTTTTAAGTAACACTCATTGATAGGAGCGTCAAGGATTTCTCCATAAAGGTTTTCTAGTAAGAAAGAGTGTTTTCCCTCAGCCGCTGCAATCTTGAATGGTCTGAACCAGAGATGATCGAACTTTCCATGTTTCCCTACATCTTACTTTCTAGCGTCCCATCTTAAAACTAAATCGCCAGGAAGAAATTTCTTGTCTTTATCTTTTTTATCGAAAAGGGCCTTCATATTATCTTGGTACTTTTGAATTTTGTCATCTACTTTGGCTCTATTTTGTTAAACTTCGATGATTTGATTCATCCTTCTTGTAATGTAGTTTGGCTCTTCATTTACATCCTACTAGAGTTTCATCACAGGAATAGAAATATTGATAGGAAGGACAATGTCAGTACCATAAACCAATTGAAAAGGGGGCATGCCTATTGATTTCTTGGTGCCAATTCGGTACACCCATAGGGCATATTTTAGGTGGATGTGCCAAGCCTTTTTATTTTCTGTCAACACTTTTTTTATTATAGTCATCAGGCTCTTGTTAGACGATTTGACCGACCCATTTCCCTGAGGATAATAGGTTGTAGAATGTTCTAACACAATATTGTATTTCTAGCATAAATTTATTATTGCCATAGACTTAAAAGCTTGAGCGTTGTCAGTGACTATTTTCCGAGAACAACCAAATATCGATAGCATGTTTTCTTCCAAGAAGTTTATTACTACCAAATCCGTAGCATTATGAGTTGGAATGTATTCTACCCATTTCATGAAGTAATCAGTAGCGGTTAGAATCCATCTATGTTGAGAACTTGATTGCAGATGGATTTCTCCGATGAAGTCTAAGCCCCATTGTTGAAAAGGGGCTTCATCTTTTACTGGGATTAAAGGTAGGGCAGGGAGCTTATGCTTTTTTGCGAACAGTTGGGATGAATTACAAGCTCTGACCCTCGCGTTCACATCGGTAAATAGCTTTGGCCAGTAATATCCAGCCCTTAAAATCTTGGTCATTGCTCTCCAGGCATGGTGTCCTCCATACACTCCTTCATGGAATTCATCGATGATGCCTTCTGTTTCAAATTTTCTTAAGCAACATAACAAGAAACCTAGAGGGTATTTCTAGTACAACTGACCATCGATAATACAGTATCTAATTGTGTGTAGCTTCAAATTCCTTGTTTTAGAAAAAGTCATGTCATTTAGGCATTGAAGGATAAGGAGGTATGTAACAATATCATGATACCAAGTAGAGGCGTAAAACTTATCTTCAATTCAAATAGTAGGCACTTGATTGCCAATTTCCTCTATACCCAGGATAGATTTGTGTGATTCGAGGTTATTTATCCCGAGCACCTTGAAATTTGATTCGGCTAACATCTTCGTGGGGCCTTGAAATTTGACCATCTTGGTCAGTTTTGCTTCTAGATCAAACTCTTGAATTTTAGCCAACCATCGGCCTCTTATTCCATCACTTTTTGGCCGAACCAAGATGTCTTTGATATCATTTGTTGGCACGTAAGCGATTATTTTGGAATGCAATACATATGTTCTAAAGGCCTTGAGAGCCTTCACCATTGCATATGCTTTCTTCTCAAGTATATCATATCTTAATTCTGCATCCCTGAGGCTTTTTCTGAATAAGGCTATTGGTTGCTCGAATCCTTCCTCGTTCTTTTGCAAGAGTACCACTGCAACAATATGTTTAGAAGCGAATGAGAAGATTGAGAATTCCTTTGTATAGTCTGGACTTGCTAGCACTGGTGCTTCCCCTATAGATTTCTTGACATGCTTGAAAGATTCTTTATCTTTTGCATTCCATTTCACTTCGTTGTCCTTCTTCAACATATCTTTCATCATTTTGATTATTTCAGCAAAGTTGGGAATAAATCTTCTAAAAAAGTTGATCTTTCCTAGAAAATATTGAATTTCTTTTATGTTCCTAGGGATATTAATTATTTCTATAGCCTCAACTCACTTAGGGTCGACCTTGATTCCTTCTTTTGAAACTATATGACCTAAGAGCTTACCTTCTTGAATAGAAAAATGTGATTTCTTGGGATTAAGAGAAAAACCAAACTTTCTTCATTTTTGAAGGTCTGCCTGAGGTGCAACAAATGTTCTGCATCAAATTTAGAAAAAATTGTCAAATCATCAAGATAAATAACAACGAATTTGTCTCTCTCACCAATGAACATGATGTCCATCGCTCTCTGGAAAGTATCCCTTGCATCCATCAAACCAAATGGCATTTTATCATACATAAAGGTTCCCCACGGAGTGGTAAATGCAGTCTTTTCTCTGTCGTCTTCATGAAAAGCGATCTGATTATAACCTGAAAAACGATCAATCATGGAAATCTTGTTTTCCCCTACAACCTTCTCTAGAACATCATCCATTTTTGGGAGTGAGTAGTTGTCTTTAAGGGACAACTGATTTAAGTTTTTGAAATCAACACAGAGCCTTATTTCTCCATTTTTCTTTCTGATGGGGACCAAATTCGCTATCCATTCAGAGTACCTGAGTGGAACGATGATTTTTGCATCAAGAAGTTTCTTAACTTCCCTTTATATCACTAGCAGGAGAATAGGGTTTATCTGTCTGAGTTTCTACCTGAAAGGTTTCATACCATGTTTTAAAGGAATCTTATGTTCAATAACAGAAGTATCGTAAGTTTTCAAATCCTCATAAGACCATGCAAAAACGTCTTTGTACGACCTAAGTAACTCAGCATACTTACTCTTCATTTGTGCTAGAAGGTACTTGGATATCTTGACCATTTTGGGATCTTCATTAGTTCCTACATTACAATCTTCAACTTCTTCCGATTGAGGTCGTAAGGTAGACTTTAAAGGTATGTCATCCTGGTCAAACAACCTTTCTAAGGGGATCACGTCTCCGGGAATATTATTTTTCTTAAGCAAGAGCATGCGGTGGTTTGCAATCTTGTCTTGGAATTTTTCTGGGTTCTCCCCTTCTTGCATAACCCAAGCATGATTATTTTGGTTTTCCTAATCTATGTGAGTTTCGGAAAACTCATCATCCATCTCCAGAAACTATTTGATTTGTTCGTCGTCTTCAAACACTTTCTAGTGTTGAACATTGTTCGAGATCGAAGGTCTATGCCTCATCTCGATGTGATATTTCAGTTTCAAGACAGTAGGCGATATGAAGGTTGCAACATCCTTGGTCAAGGAATCAGCTTGTTGATTCTCCATCCTGGGAATAGAGTGAATATTAAAGGATGAGAAGAATTTCTCTATAATATCCTAGGCACAATTCCTATAGGATCTCAACCTTGGATGCTTAGCCTGATACTTATTTTTTACTTTTTTTACAATAAGCTATGTGTCACCATAAACTATTCAATGTTCGATTTTTAGCTTCCTTGCAGCTTCTATTCCTAAAACTAGAGCTTCATATTCGCAGACATTGTTCATATAATCAACCTCCCATTGTAATCTATAAGAAAATGGAATAACATACTCGTCATCTGGTGCTACGAATAAAATAACAACTCCTACTCCTTCGCAGGATGAGGCACCATCGAAGAACATTTTCCACATTCCTTCTCTAACATTTATGTTTTTCTTTGTCGTTTCTATTTTTTTATTTTCTTCTTCTATACATTCCTCAAAATTGTCATCTATAGATAATATACAATTTCCTAAGTCCTGATCAACAACGTAGACTGGGTAATTTTTTGGGGTTTGAGGGTCACTTACAATATATGCAAGTGTAGTTTCTTTGTACAGTCGCATGAATTTCCCACTAATGGGATTGTAGCGTAAGTCATCTCCAACTGAACTAGTCCTCCTAATTTGGTGCCCCAAGACCTGGATTGTAACATCCTCGGCCATCCATGCCGGGCCAGGCTATGCCATAAAACTATTTTGTTCTCTCTGCGGAACATACTGTAACATACCCGATATCCAACTGAGTTATGCCACATAAATTTTTCGAACTACATACAATTAAAATGTATACACAGAGAACTCTTGCAGAAACATATATATAAAGCGTAAAGAGCCAAATACATCTTTAAATGCACGGATTCAAACTGAAATAACAGTCAACATATACATCTAACATATACAGAAAATACCCATAAAAATAAACACAGTTATAACCACACATATGATATCCCATACAAATAAGCACATAAATAACAATGCAACATGTAAATTTATCACACAATTGGCACTTATCTTGGTAATAATGTCACCAACTACATGCAGACCTTCCACGAACCTCCCAGCCTTAGACCTCACTGTTCATCAATTGTTCATCACTCTCAACAGTGAGTCACCCCCGAGTTGGGACTAAACTCCACCCAGGTAAAGGGATTCCTAACCAAGATAAAGGGTCATAGACAACAGGAAAGACTCCGTCTCTAGTGCCAACTCAAACTAACAACCTACAGTCCCTCATTCCCCACATGCTTGTCCCACCCAGGAAGTGTGCCCCTTCTCTTCTCAACAGTCCTTTGGTTTCCCCACTTCCTTTCTAGGCTTTAGCAACAGACGGACAAGAAGTCTCAAAGCACTGTAGTTGCAGTTTAGCACCTTCAGGAAATCAATTCCCAACATTTCTCTCACCCAGAGAATTGCTCATGGTCCTAACAACCCGCCTCTTCAATATCCCACGGACCTGATAGCTCGCTTCTTCAATCCATCTCCCAAGATAACCAGATATACCAACACAAAATGGCTATGGATACAGGCTCAGGTACAATCATGAAGATACGAAGGATAGCTCAATGGGTGTGTGAATGTTCATGGAAGTTTGACCAGATGAATGAATGATGGAAGAAATGATGGAAAAGAATGATGGAAAAGATCATGGAAAAGGTGGGAAAATTAACTAAGTCCCAACAATATGTATGCATGTCCCCAACTTGACACTTGTCATGTCGGGAGCTACTTTGGCCTATGTGTCCCCAACTTTAGAACTTAGGATAAAATAATTATCCATACTTTATGATTTAAGAAATATTAATTTAATATTCTTTTTTGGCTTAAGCTCCCTAGATTAGCCCTTTTCCTTAACTTTTAGACCCCTCCCTTTCCCTAACTAGTGGATTTAGTCCCCCATCTCTTTTATCGTGGTTGTTCTGCGTGCAACAATGTATTTTATATAAATTGTGAGACATATACAAAAATAGGTGCACTGTCCTTTAACATCTAGGCTCTCCGACCTAATCAAAACATAATCATCCTAGCTTATAATAACTCGCTCGCCAGCCTATAATACACATCACATACACAAAGGCTCCCATTTTGATGGTTTATCCATCACATACATTCTCAACATATCTTCAATCACTTTATTCACTCTTTCTGTTTGACCATCTGATTCTGGATGATAAGTTGTACTAAAATTCAAGTTTGTTCCAAATCTATTAAATAATCCCTTCCAAAATTTTGAGGTAAATTTTGGGTCTCTGTCAGACAAAATTTTCTTGGGTATGCCATGTAATCAAGCAATTTCCCTCATATAATCATCAACAATGTTCGTTGCCTTGTGAATGAGCTTAATTGGAATAAAATGGGCAGCTTTAGTAAGCTTATCCACCACTACCATGATATAGTCATGTTGCTTGTTTGTTTTGGGCAGTTTGGTGATGAAATCCATTGTTACAACTTCCCATTTCCACTCAAGAATGGTTAATGGTTGTAGTAAACCCGATGGGTGTCTATGCTCAAACTTTACCTTTTGACATTCCAAACATCTGGCAATAAAATCAGCAACCTCTTTCTTCATGTCTGACCAATAATATTGGCTCTTGACAGCTACAATAGTTTTCTGATATCCTGGGTGCCCAACATAAGGTACATTATGCATTTCCCTTAATATCATATTTTTCAATTCCTGAGAATTTGGTACATAAATTATGCCCCTGTACATGATAATTTCATAATTATCTAACTTGTAATCTTCAATTTTCTGTTGCAAATTACCTTGCTATAATTTTTCCACTAATTCCTTGTATTGCAAATCTGATTTGGAAGCCTCTATAATTCTGGGTTTTAAATATAATTGGTACATGCTAATGGCTATAGCATGTATTTTGTGCACTCTTCTACTGAGTGCATCAACCACTTTGTTCTCTCTCCCCTTGATATGCTTTATATCAAAGTCATATTCACTTAGAAATTCTAACCATATGCTTTGCCTAACATTTAGTGTTGGTTGATCAAATAAATATTTCAGACCATTATTGTCTGTTCTTAGCTCAAACCTTTTCCCCATGAGATAGTGTCTCCATTTCCTCAAGGCATGCACTATGGATGCCAACTCCAAACCATGAGTGGCATAATGTCTTTCATGCTCCTTCAACTTCCTTGACTCATAACATATAACAAACCCACTTTGACTGAGGACTCCACTAAGTCCTTCTTTACATGCATCTGTGCATACAATGAAGTCTTCATTTGGGTCTGCAATCCTTAGTATTGGAGAACTTGTTAATAATTGTTTCTAAGTGTTGGAAACTCCTTTCACAATCTGATGTCCATTGAAACTTCACACCCTTTCTTTGCAAGGAAGTGATTGGGTGTGCAATCTTTGAGAATCCTTCACTAAATCTCCTATAGTAGCCCGAAAGACTCATGAATGATCTCACCTCTGTCACATTCTTTGGCACTGACCATTCTCTAATGGCTTCTATCTTATTAGGATGCAATGTTATCCCATCCTTTGAAATAATATGCCCCAAATAATGAATTTACTTCTGATAAAATGAGCACTTTCTCAAATTGGCATACAGCTGATGCTCCCTTAACACTTGCAACACCATCCTCAAATGATGCTCATGCTCTTCTTCTGACTTGGAATATATAATAATTTCATCCAAAAAGACAATGACAAACTTGTCTAAATATTCCCGGAAAACACCATTCATTAAGCACATGAAAACAACTGGTGCATTTGACAACCCAAATGGCACCACTGTGAACTCATAATGACTATACTTTGTCCTAAAGGTGGTTTTGTTGATATCTTCCTCTTTAATCCTTACCTGATGGTATCCTGACCTGAGATCTATCTTTGAAAATATCTTTTCATCCTTCAATTGATCAAAAAGATCATCAATCATTGGCAGAGGATACTTGTTCTTCACAGTCACTTTATTCAATTGTCTAAAATAAATGCACAATCTTAATGTCCCATATTTATTCTTCACAAACAAGACTGGAGCACCCCAAGGTGACACACTTGGGCATATATACCCCTTCTTTAGAAGCTCTTCAATCTACATTTGCAACTCCTTCAGCTCTAGTGTACTCATTATGTAAGGAGTCTTTGACACTGGAGTTGCTCCAGGCATTAAATTTATAGAGAAATCAATATCTCTCTTTGGGGGTAGTCCTGGTACCTCCCTGAACACATCTTCAAAATTTTCCAAGACTACATAATCTTCCAAATTTGGCACCTTATCTTTAGGTGTCTCTTCCATATGCTGCAAAGATTTGACACCCTTTTCTGTAACATCTCTTCATCTGCAATGCCGAAATCTCTCTGATGGTTACTTCCTTGGGAATTCCCTGCACTTTCCTTAGGATCCCTTCCTCATCCAAGCAAGTAAATGCCTTGTCATGACAGTCTAGGATAGAATGATGTTGGTCTAACCAATCCATCCCGATTAGATAGTCATAGGAACCTAAAGGGAAGATGTTCAAATCTTCCCTGGTGTTCAGTCCATTCATGTATATAAGACATGACTTAACCATCTCATTAACTTTTCTTTTGGCTCCAGTAGCCAGCTGCACCAACCAATATTTTCCATGCTTTCTTCTTGGAAAATGGAAACTTTCCACCATCTTAGGTTCTATATAACTATGACTATCTCCTGAATCAATTAAAATAGCAATGGTTTGGTTGTTGATCATACCTTCCACCTCAATCATATGTGACTAATACTATGCTTTCTTGTTGTGCAGAGCTACATATATCCTTGGAACATTTTTTCCCATGTTCTCCAATGTTTCAGCTTGTTGTACAATGTGAACATTCCTCCCTTTTTCACCTCTGTGAGGACAATCTCTGAACATGTGATCTTCTTTACAACCCCAACATTGAATAGGTGGTTTCCTTGGCCTTTGACCCCTTGTTTCAATCACTATGGGCTCTCTAGGAGTTTGATGTCCCTGTGGATTATTTATAAAGAATGGTGGCTTAGATCCCTTCTTCCTCTGATCCACCTTGAATTTATTTTTGTCTTCCCAATCTTTTTGGAAAGTTGGCCTTGCTTTTTTTTGATCATATATGCATTTAGATCGCCTTATGGTCTCCTCCAATGTCTTGGGATCATCATACTATATTTTTTCACTGATGAAGGATGCCAATCCACTCAAATACCTTGGAATCTTAACTGTCTCATCCTTGATGAAAGAGACATACTTCAACAGTTCTAAAAACCTTATTTCATATTCATCTATGGTCATACTCCCAAGCTTGAGTTCAAAGAAATATTTCATTTTCTTGTCATAGTATCTCTTAGTCAAGTATTTCTTCTCAAAATACTTCTTGAATTCCCTCAAAGTAACACTTTTCTCTTTAATGTGTTGCACCTGCACAAGCTGATCCCACCACATGGATTCCTTTCCCTTGATTTGATAGATAGAAATTCTACCTTCTGCATGAGAAGAACAATAGAATAATTATGCAATTGAAAATACTTTATCATTCCTAGCAAGCATGTCTCTGCATCTTCATCCTTCTTGTGCTCACCATCAAATGTAGGAGGTTTTATTTTGTTCATTTCTCCTCGCAATTCATCCACCCCAGAACTCTTATGCTTCGTGACATGGGATGGACTTGAGTTATTGTGTGATCTCTTATTGAAATGCCTCAGGGAGTGATGGTGATGTCTTCTAACACTTCTGGTTCTTCTTTTCTCGTCAAGAGGCCTCTGACTTCTCGATTTTCTTGAGCCACTCTCCTTGTCCAATTTCTTTTCTATTATGTTCAAGCTCTACAATAACTTCATGTTGAAGTCATCCTACTGCTCCTTGGATTTCATAAGCCTTTCATTATCAGATTGATGGCTTTGGACATCCTTCTACAAATTTTTAATGGTCTCTTCCATATTCATGTTTTCATCTCTTCCTTCTCCATGTCCATTGGAGTTTGTTCCTTCAATACCCAAATGGACATCCATCCCTCTGATCTCATCCTCCTGACTGTAATTCCCTTGTGACTCTTCCATTCCTATGAAATCTATTTTTATCTTGATCTAATATAGTTTTTGTTAATTTTGCAAAATGTGCAACCAACAAAACTTTGTCAGGCTAACTGTTTTGACAATTTCATGAAAATATGAACCATTTTGGTTCAATAACAATATATATCATAATTATTTCTTCTGATTTTCTAGAAATTTGAATGCTCAGATCAATTTTATGGGTGGATAATTATATTCCATTGTCCAAGGCCTTTTCAACGCCTACTCCCATGCTCGATTCTGAGTCTTGAGAAGAAAGTTATGGCTAATTAAAAATTGCCCATTAATTTTTCTGTTCATTTTTCAACTTGGCGCAACTCTGCGTTGTAATTATGCAATTTTTTACCTACTCCATTGAAGGTTTCATAGGATATCAATTGGGTTTCCTCAGATACATATTATGGACACTTTCCAAGTTACACCACATTCTGGGTTATGGGATACTAGTTACAGCATACTGAAGTTCTAGGCCAAAATATCATATTGTAACTAGTATGCTACAGGTTCCTTATTTTCCATATTAAATGATTTTAACATGCCCAGAAATTAAATTTAGCTCTTGGAATGTATTATATGGTTCCATATCTTTCCATTGACTCCTCCTGAGCCTCAATCCGATTCCAGAGCTGAGAGTTATGGCTCTTTGAAGTTAGATGGATCTTAAAATTTACCCTTCATTGTTTGTGTTGTAACTTTCTCAAAAATGTTTTGTTTGACGAACAGTTTACACCATTAGAAATCTCTCTTCGAGCTATTTTATTTGATCTATAGAGATAAATCTCTTTTGTTTGAGTTGCAAAGATAGAGTGTGCCTTGGCACACTTTGTTCTTGTGGTTTTTGCGTTGCTAAAAACGCTCTTAAGGGCCTCAAAAACGCGTTGCAAAAAATGACATTCAAATGATATAAAACGTCGCATAAAATCATTGGTTTTCTATTGTTGTGCACCCTTCAGACAACTTCACATGCACAAATTTCAACCTGTAAACCCATATTCACCATGCACAACAACAACACAAGGTAAATTATGCTTCGCCCACTTTAAAACCACTGTGTATCACTTCTCTGTCGCGTCAATAACTTGCGTGCACTACTTTTGTGTCATGTGCCAATATCCACCGCGTGTAGTTTTTGCATCACATGTTGATATTCCACGCGCGTTATACTCTACGCGCTGCACCATGCCAAAGTTTAGTATGTCTCCACCGTGCACCAAAACTCTGCGCACACCACTAACTAAACTGTTGTGTGACAACATATACCCACATTGCACACGCACCAACAAAACTCCTCTGCGCTCTGCCAACACTGCGCACACCACGTGTGTCATTATTATGTGTGTGCACACCACGCAATGCTAAATTTATCGCACGGTCTTGTACACCAACATTTTTTTGCGCGACGTCGAAATTTAGCATGCACACCTGCACACTAACATTTTTCCGCACAACACCAAAATTTAGCATGCACACCTGTAGACTAGCATCTTGCCACACAGTGTTGAATTTTACCTATCAGGATATTTTCACTATGCATCGTGCATTTTTAGTGCGCCCACCTGTGCACATTCATTTTTATTTGCATCAATTCCTCGTGAATTCTACTGTAGAAATTGGGGCTTTTGGCTTAACTTTTTCCCCAATTTACCATCGAAATTTTGCAACCATGAAATTTGTTCAATTTCACCCCGATAACACCAGTTCAACCTATGCAACAAAAATTCATTGTAAGTTGACATTTCTGGAACGAATTTATCCAAAATCAATACGTGAATTGAGAATTTTAACCACTAAACTCGATCCATCTGTCATGGCTTCACTGTAACTTCAAATTCGACCCATTCTAGATCCGAATTTGCTAGAACACATCTTAAATCGGGAATATCTCATCACTTGGATGAATTTCTCCATTTTATCATGAATTTAACAACAAAAATTGGGGCTTTTCCCCAATTCCGCCTAGTTTTTGTTACTTTTTACGATGGACGCTCTACAAACTGAAATTTGACCACCTCGAAATAAATCATGTGTGACATTTCACTTCAACTTTCTCAGCCCATCCAGGCTCAGTGTTCAAAACTGAATCTATGATACCATGTTGTAACATCCCCGACCATCCATGTCGGGACATGCTACGCTAGAGAATGCTTTCATTCTCTCTATGGAACATACTGTAACATACCCAGTATCCAACTGAGGTATGCCACATAAATTTTCCGAACTGCATGCAATTAAAATATATACACACATAACTCTTGCAGAAACATATATATAAAACGTAAACAACCAAACACATGTGTAAATGCACAGATTCACACTGAAATAACAGTCAACATATACATGCAACATATACAGGAAATACCCATAAAAATAAACACAGTTATAACCGCACATATGATAACCCATACAAATAAGCACGTAAATAACAATGCAACATGTAAATTTATCACACAATTGTCACTTATCTTGGTAAGAATGTCACCAACTGCATGCAAAACTTTCACAAACCTCCCAACCTTAGACCACATTGTTCATCACTCTCAACAGTGAGTCACCCCCGAGCTGGGACTAAAATCCACTCGGGTAAAGGGATTCCTAACCAGGCTAAAGGCTCATAGACAATAGGAAAGACTCTATCTATGGTGCCAAATCAAACTAACAACCTACAATCCCTCATTCCCCACATGCCTATCCCACCCAAGAAGTGTGCCCCTTCTCTGCTCAACAGTCCTTCGGTTGCCCCACTTCCTTTCCGGGCTTTAGCAATAGATCGGACAGGAAGTCTCATAGCATTGTAGCTGCATCTTATCACCTTCAGGAAATCAATTCCAAGCAATTCTCACCCAGAGAATTTCTCACGGGCCTGACAACCCGCCTCTTCAATATCCCATGGGCCTGACAACCCGCTTCTTCAGTCCAGCTCCCAAGATAACCAGATATACCAACAAAAAATATATATGGATACAAGTTCATGTACAATCATGAAGATACGAAGGATAGCTCAATGGGTGTGTGAATTCTCATGGAAGATTGACCAGATGACTGAATGATGGAAGAAATGATGGAAAAGAATGATGGAAAAGATCATGGAAAAGGTGGGAAAATGAACTAAGTCCCAACAATATGTATGCATGTCCCCAACTTGACACTTGTCATGTTGGGAGCTACTTTGGCCTACTTGTCCCCAACTTTAGAACTTAGGATAAAATAATTATCCATACTTTATGATTTAAGAAATATTAATATAATATTCCTTTTTGGCTTAAGATCCCTAGCTTATCCCTTTTCCTTAAATTTTAGGCCCCTCCCTTTCCCTAACTAGTGGATTTTAGTCCCTCGTATCTTTTATCATGGTCGATTTACGCGCAATGATGTATTTTATATTAATTATGAGACATATACAAAAATAGGCACACTGGCCCTTAACATCTAGGCTCTCCAGCCTAATCAAAACATAAGCATCCTAGCTTATAATAACTGGCTCACTAGCCTATAATACGCAACACATACACAAAGGCTCCCTGGCCTCGAAATTGTGTGCACTTAAGTTGTTGCGCATGGTATCCAAGAATGTTCACACTTCATCATTTTACTGTGCAGTACATGTGCGCACTATGCCATGAAATGTGCATACAAAAATGATATCAAATAGCTCACCAGCTTAAGTACATTTTCATTTATATTACAATTGGGTTCGACCTAGGGATATTACATGGATAGAAGCATTTCGTACTTGGCAGGTTCGTTGGCAATGACCACATCCATAAGGATACTTTTCACAGGGATTTGAGCAAGATTTACTACCAAATCTTTAATCATACCTAAAAACTTAACCTTTCTAGAATCAAACAAGTACAAGTCTTGATAAGGTCTGGTAATTTCGAGGCCTAACGTTTCCATGATAATTTTAGGCATTAAATTATGAGAGGCCCCAGAACCTACCATGCAATTGTGGAGTAAATGGTCATGCACAGTTAGTGTAATATAGAATGGAGCAACATAATCCTTATTGTTTTCAATGTGTGGACCGAACATGATCATAGGTTTTTCATCCTACAGATTAATAACGTCTACCTGACACTCAACATCAGAAAAATTTATCGCTTTAGTGGTTTGCTTTTTATAAATCGGGTTTTTTGTAAGTTCAACCAAAGGCATTGGGATTTTAATTTTATTAAGTTCATTTTCTAAATTGAAACCCCCAATTGTCTTCTTAGTTTCCATGGTTTGAACTTCTTCTTTTGTATTTTTTGGCTTCTTAGATTGCATCGTTTTTGTTTCAGCTGATGGTTTGGCAACTACTGCTTCATTCGCCTTACTTCGTGATAAAATATTTTTTGGTGGAACATTCATATAATGTTTCTCTCTGGGCCTTAAATCATACTTATGTTGGAGTTAGGCCATTATTGAGTAGGCAAGACCTTGATACGTAGAGTCTCTCAAATTGTTGATTTTTTACTCACTATTAAACAAGGATTCTAAGTCTAAAGATTTCTCATAATCCTACCTAGTTAAGTGTGGATCAAGATCATCATTACTAAGGTTGTGTATATCTTCTTCTAACTCCTCATAATCTTTCATTTCGTCCTTTTGCATGAAATTTTTAGTTTTAAATGGAGCTTGGATCTTTTGATCTTCATTTTTTACTTTTCTTTGTTGTATTTGGGGGTTAGGGTTTCTTCTGAACTGATTCCTAATGTATGGCTCAGGTTTGGCTTGATATAATTCCATCCTGGAGATTTTGTTTGATAAATCTTTAATTATCTTGGCCATCTCATCCATTTTTTCTTCTGCGGACTTCCTAGATCCAAAGGGTCCCGCCTATTCTTTGAAACGCCTAGGTTCTCTGTTTCCCATCTCAACCTTAGTTTTTACTTTCCCAGATGCCATCATATTGGATTCAATTTCTATAGCATCGTCTTGCATTCTTGATAAAGTGGTAGATCTCCTTTCTCTTAGAATTAGAGCAAAGTCACAATCAAAATCCCCTCCAAAAGTTGCTTTTGCATCTAGTTGAGAAAGTTTGACTTTGGCTGGGATTTTGTGATGCAATTTATTGAACCTCTGGATAAATTCAAGGAATGATTCAAAAATCTTCTTTCTTAAAGCCCTGAATTCGGTTAAATAATAAAGATGGTCCTTTTTCTCGCCCCACTGTCTTAGGAAGGAATTTTCTAGATCGTCATATGATCATATGGAACCTATTGGGAGTCCTCTGAACTAGGTCCTCACTTGTCCTTCAAATGTTTGTACTAACAACCTTGAGTAAACCTCCTCATTTTCAATGCCAAGGATATCAACAAACTGATCAAAAAAGGATATGTGTTTTGTTGTGGTTATATCTCCTTCTCCCATGAATTTGGGGAGGTTCTTCATGTAATTTTCAGGCAAATCATGAAGGACAATAGGGAGGACCAAGGGAGCATATCTAGCATCCACCTTGGAAAATATTCTAGGGGGTTGAGCTTTTCCACTAGCTCCTACACCTTCGGTGCCACCAACACCAACACCTCCAGCACCAACCATTGGAAGTCTAGGAGATGAACTTCGAGGGCTAAAAAGGGGGTTTTCAAAAACTTTGAGGGATTGAACTGCTGACCTTTCGACTACTTCGAGGTGTGACAAAGGAAGTTCTAGAAAAATATCGTGAGGAGATGGAAGATATATAACGGAGGGAAAAGGGAAACTTGAGCTGAGTTCCTCAGGTTTACCAGATGTATATATATGAGAGGCAATAGGGGATGAATCTGAGTATGGAAAGTACTCTTTAGGACTTCAGGAAATGAGAACTTTTACTTCGGGAAAGGAGAGAATTGGTAGAGAGTTAATGAAAATGGGGATTGAATGGGATCCTCTGTTCTCACTGGTAAAACTATCTAGCAAGTCAATCTCAACTTTTATCTCGGGAACAATTACCTCTAAATTTACAAGTTTAGCCTTGCGTTTACTAGTTGATGCCTCTGCAGAATGCGTTTGTTTAAAACTTTCTTTAGGGGTTATCTCTTTAGTGTGAACCTTAGCATTAACTTGTGTAACTCTGTGTTGATATACTTTACCTGTTGATGCAATAGTCTATTTGAGATATCCCTTTGGTTTCAAAAACTTTTCGGGATCTGGCACTGGTGTGGTCTGCTTAGCGTCTGGATTTTTCCTGGTATTCTTTCGAACGAATGCCATTTCTGTCTACAGTGGAGTCGCGAAGTGAAAAATAAAATAAGCCTTACTTATGTATTCAATA
The DNA here is from genome assembly GCA_032191745.1 of Picea mariana. Taxonomy (NCBI): domain Eukaryota; kingdom Viridiplantae; phylum Streptophyta; class Pinopsida; order Pinales; family Pinaceae; genus Picea; species Picea mariana. The sequence goes on from JASDQU010436851.1 coordinate 43,019, forward strand.
TTTGTTCACCATCAAAGAAAAAAATTTACCTTGTCGTTTTCTCAGGGAAAATGATTTCGTTTCTTCCTCCCCGACAATGGCGCCAAAAAGATGTGGTTCCTAAGATTAATCCTAAGGCTCAAAGATTAATGTTAGGCATCATGAGTGTTTAAAGAAAACGTTTTAAATGAGTTCTTTTCCTAGCTTTAGTTCTATAAGAAATGATATTCAAATGAAATTAATAATAGGACAATACAGAGGTTGTATTTCGTTATCTGAGTCGCAATTATAGTATCAATGGTGTGGAAAAGAGTTACGAAATTGTTAAACAAAGCTAGCAATCAATTGCAGATGAGTCTCACCTTGTTTGCAGCAGAAGAAAAGTAGAGAACACACCCTTGAAAAGGATATGAAATGCAGTAATTCACACAGATCGCAGGTCCTGTTTTACTCACAGTAAATCTAGAGGAAAAAATGCTTACCTACTGAATTGTTGGTATAATATGATCACAGTAGTTGTAATACTAAATTGCAATCAAACACTTTTCAAGGAATTACATAAAGAAATTTGGGGAAATGGAAACACAAAGGAAACACATAACTCAAACTGAATGAAAATTAGAAACTTTGTTTGCACTTGTATTAATAATCAAAAAGAGAGTTTCTCTATTACATCTGGAAAGAAGCAACCTTGAATATATCTTAAATCTATGTACTTATACAAAATCTATCACAACTCAAAAACTGTTGGACTTATTACAATATTTAATTAAAAATAGCATATATCTAAATAAAACAACAGTGTGTAAATTTTGATGATTTTCCTTTGCGTTCTCCTCTGTCTCTTTGCCTATTGATCTTGGCTTATCAAGGAATGAATAACACGCATAGGAAAAAGTAACCATCTATGAAAAGAATGATGATGGAACAAGTGTATGATGATGAAGTGGGGACAAGTGGAGGTTAGAATGCGGGTGGACAAGATAAGTGGTTGTTGGAAGGGGAAAGGTAGAGAGGAATGAAGGAAAGGACACTGTGCACATTTTCTTACTTTCTCCCAGCTATGCTTGCTTTTCCATGTTCAATACATTGGGCACATCTATCCAACAATGCCACCACTAACCTTGAGGGCTCAATCTTTTCATTTACCTCGAAAGTGAATAATTTCCTTTCTATCTGAGGCATCTTTTCTTGAATCTTTTTCACTTATTGAGTTTTGTCCTGGAACTGTGAACTTGGATCCACTAGCCATTTATTGATTTTAAGAAGATAAATCTGGCTCATTTCTTGAATGGCTTCTAGAGTTTCTTCTTTTCTATTTCTGGAATTCTTTTGGTTCATTTCTATATCAATTTTCCCCAGGTCTTCTGAGATATTACTTCCCTCAAAATCAATCAGACTTTTGTTTAATGATGACAATGCTTCTAGACAAGCTTCTTTCACCTCTCTGGAAATTTTTTTTCTCTCTTCCAGATTTGTTTCCCAGGACTTTGGAGGGGTTATCTACTCTACCTTTCCTTACACGACCTCGTGTTTATCCCCTATGTTAGAGGGGGGTCCCAGCTACTCTTACGACGTTAGACTTTAGACACTCCCTATCTCAGAATTCAATATTTGTTTTAAAAGGCCTTGAAGAGTTTTCTCTTCACACCTATTTCAAGGCCCTCAAGGCCTAAACTAGTCGGTGAACCCTACAAATAGAAAGTCTAATAGATTTTAATTTAAGTGTTAATTTTATGGGCTTGATTTACGCAAAGGATGTGATCGTGCAACTAGTGGTGTTTGGAAACGATGAAACGAAGAAAACTTTAGAGCACTTAATGGAAAAAAAAACTAGATACTTCGAGTTTAAAGTAAAAGCTTGTAAAATCTTTGTAAAAAACAAATTTTCAAATTAATGTTTCAAGATCTTATAACTAGAAGTTTCCTAAAAGATATTTTTTCGTTTCATGATGTAAAACTACTTATTTTTTCAAAAAAACAAGAAAGAACTTCGACACTGAAACTTTTTTCTTTTGCAAACAAGCAACCTACGCTACACTACCAAACTAAATG
>JASDQU010436851.1:45127-70560 GCA_032191745.1 Picea mariana
CCAAATCATAAATAGGATAAGGATAGAAAAAAAACCAACATTGACTTGAACCTTAGGCCAACTGCATAAATGCAGGAACTCAAGAGAGCCCAAAGGAGGATCTTAAACTTGACAATTCACTCTAAACCTCTAGGGCAAACAAAAGAAAACCAAGCAAAAACTTGAAATTGAATCTTTAACCCAAGATAAAATCACTAACAAAGACTTTGTAAAGACCAATAAAGGCATAAGAAACCCAAGGCTTATGTTAGGAAAGAGAAAGAAATCTCTTTTTTTTTAAACCCTTTCAAGATACAGATATGCAAGTTGTTGCACCTGCATCCTATGTGTGTAGGGGGGTTGTATATTGTGCAGAGTGCGTATGTACGTGGGATGAACCAAAGCAAAGTGTGTACACCTCTCAGAAATTTCAAAAAGAAAAAGATTGGGAACTAACTGGGCAGGGAAAACTGATAGGCACCTGGAGAGGTGACTAAAGACTCTAAAAAGACTCAGTACCCACATGTTTCAAATTATTGTTGAGGATATCTCTTTAAAAAACCATTTTTTGGAGCATATACGTGCCCTGTTGCACTACTTCCCACATACATACACTATCTACAGACTATAAATCCCGTGTACATATGCGAGATGCATGCTAAACAACCTGCATTTACCTCCAAAAGTTGCAAAAAATAAAACGTTATAAGGAATTCAGTAGAGTTAACAGGCTATTGGAGGTTTCCTAACCATTTTATCCATTGTATCTATCCCCAAACCAAATAACCATATTTTTTTCATATAAAAAGAGGTCTTGGGGTCTCATTCCAACATCAAGCAAGAGAACAAAGAAACTCTGCCAAAATCCCTTCCCCTTCTAGCCCAAGATTTGCAGCCCTTTTTGAGATTTGGCCTCGGCATTCCCCCCTTCATCCCTCTCCCTATACAATCCCTTCCCTTTTCCCAAGGAGATCAGTTGATTTTGAGAGGTATTATGGGAATGATGCACTTGCATTTGTAGTAAGAGGATCTTGGACTAGGTTCGCGGAGCGTTTGCCGATGAGAAGGCTATAATATTTTAATTTTCAGTTTGAATAAAAGAGTTATTTTCCTGTCCGAATTCACTGTGTATTTGTATCTTTATTGATTAATGCATCTACATTTATATCTGAACTCTAACATTGATAAGTAGAATTGTATATTTGTAGCATTTTTTTCCTAAGTGTTCCCGCGGGTCAACTTTGGAAGGAGACCCACATCCTAGGAATCTACAAAGGTGAATGAAGTCTACATCGGGCGTTACAGCCTAAGGTACACTTACTAATATTCCTTCTTCTCTTTTGTCTCTCTGTTTGGGTAGTTTTGGGATAGCTTAGGATTAGGACTGTCTTTTAAGGGAAGTCTGTGCTCTGCCTATATTCCGACCCAATATAGTAATAGGGGGATTTTCCCCGCTAGCATAATTGGCAACTCCACTGGGGAGTCTCTCTAGGGTCTTAGTGGGAGATATTGGTTATATTTTATTTTAAATTTATTTCTGAGTTTTCTAAGTCTTCTAAATCAAGTTGGGTTTCTGGTCACCTTCCAGGTGCCTACCAACTTCCCTTGCCCAAGTTCTCTATCCAAACGTTTTCCTTTTTTGAAAATTTATAGAGGTGTACACGTCTTGTTCTCTATACAACACACAGACATACGCGGTATTAATTATATACTTGACCCACATACATATGCGGTTTGAATTATATATAGCTCGCATACATACACAGGTTGGCCATGCACAACACGTGTCTCTGTGGTTTTGGAGAATTTTTCAAAATATTTTCCTTTTCTTTCTGGAAACTTGTAGTTCCCAGGTCTTCCTGAGTTCTCAAAGCCTCTATTGTTTGGGGTTTAGATAGTTTGCAAGTTCAGATTGTTTGATAAATAAATAAATAAATCCTCTTGTCTCTCAGTGTTTCCAAGAATTTTTGGCTTATTTTTAGCTTGAATTTTAATAAAAAATGAGTTTCTTTTAGCATCTTTTGTTAGTACTACTTTGATTGGAAGAAAATATTAAAAAAAACTAGTTTTTTAGGTCTCTTTCTTTATTTGCATTTGCTTTGCATTGTTATTTGAAAAAAAAAAAAAAAAATTAGCATAGTGTTGTGTTTTCTTCTCATCTTGAAGGCATCTCAAAAGAAAAATAAGAAAGAAAATCCTTTCATTTTCTATTTTGTTTCACTCGAAATTTGCATTGTGCAGTTTGCATGGAAAGGAGAAAAGATTGCATCTTTATGTTTGAAGGATTGTTCATGCATTTTCTTTCATGAAACTCTTTTTCATTTGAAGGATTAGTGTAAAGTCTTCTTTTCCAATGTTCTAATAAGTTTAATTTTTGCAAGAGTCTCAAACAATATAAGTTTCACTTCCGTTCATTGAGTAAGAAAAGCCCATAAAAAGAATGTGCTAATATAAAATATATTATTAACACTTTTTCTAGGGTTCACCAATAGCTTAGGCTAGGGCCTTAGATTATGTGTGGAGAGGTAAACTCTCCAAGGCCAACCAAAACTTAACTTAGGTTTCTGTGCTAAGGTGTGAAAAATCCACTTTGTAATTAATCAATCTGGGAAGCTCTTCTAACACAGGAGTCAAACACGAGACCATATGGAGGACGATGACGAAGATATCCACTCCTGATCCTCAAAAAAGAATTTGGGAGAGTGTGTATTGGGAGTGAATCTTGTAGCGTTACTGGCCCAACGTTTTTCAGACCTCTGAGACACTTAGATCCATCCAAGGTACTTTAAGAGTGATTCTATCCCTATTGTGTTTCAGGCCCCAGGACGATATTTGGGCTTAGTTACCCTACCCATACACTCACCTGGATATCGACTGTACCCCCCTAGTTTTTTATTAGAAGTCAGTGTCCTAGTTTCCATTATATAGGTTGACACACATGTGACTACGAGGGGTGTATTGCGGTACCTGAGGTAGAATCTGTAGTCTCTAGGCGACACCTGAAGGGACTGTTTGTCGAAGGTCTAGGTAATTATTTATCCTATCCAGTTGTTTTCCTTTGTGAATTCTTTGGACGATCGGGACTTCATCTCCCTCGATCGGAAGTATTCATAAAGGTAGTTTGTTCGGTTTGTATCATTTTAGGATTTTGTTCTTAGTGGTGTTCTCTGTGCTCCCTAGTTTTCCATAGCGAGTTATTCAATCATTTATTTGGGTCTTTGACCTAAGGTGGTAGACCGCCCACTCCGTCGGTCATGAGGAATTTTTGGTCTTCCTCTTAGAAACATGGGGCTGCCTCTTTATAGGCGTTTTTTTTTATACCACTAGCTCGCTAGAGTTAGTGTGTGAGACTTTTGCAGACTTGAACGATCCCGCAAGGGAAGAACCTATGCATAAAATATTCATGGATAAATTTCTTGATGATACCAACCAAGTAACCCCTTTGCAAAGGGATTTTTGTGCTTTTCCTCTCTTCGGAAACATTGGTGTCCCTTTGATTTCCAATTTGTACATTCCTAGGTTGAATGTGGGACTATTGGTTTGTTTGGGTACCATTCCAAATGTCCCAAATTCTCTTGACACTTCTCAATTAAGCACCTTATGTCATGGGAATAGCTACTAGTAACTGAAAGTCTAAACAAAATAGAAAGAGGAATAATAAGAAGAAGAAATCATCAACCTATGCTAGTCATGTTGAAGAGAAGAAACCAACCACTGCGAGTCATGTTGGGGAAATACAACCAACCTCTACTAGTCATGTTGAAGAGAAGAAACCAACCATTGTGAGTCATGTTGGGGGCATGTGTCTCATCAATGTGATTCATATGAGTGATATGTTAACAACCTCTGCTAGTCATGTTAAATAAAATCAATCGACCGCTATGAGTCATGTTGGGGGCACGTGTCTCATCAAGGCGAGTCATATGAGTGATATGCAACTAGCCACTGCTAGTCATGTTGGGGGAACTGATTTATGTTGAGAAACCTGCATGGATAAGATGTAATCCTAAGCTCCCTTGTAATATTTGCAAGGGAGATCACCTTACACATTTATGCCCGAACTTCCAAAGGCACGAAGATTGTGGTCCATGTCTACAAACTCTTTTGATTCTGAATCTTTTGAGGTTTCCTCACAACCTTTTCATCCATTGGTTAATGAAGTGGTCATGTTGATGCAATCTTCATCCAATCCCATTCCTTTTTTGGGGGGTGATGTGCCTTCAGACCTTGTTGTCTCGCATTCTATTCATCCAGTGGTTGATGAATTGGTCGTTCTGATGCAATCCTCGACTGATCCCACTCCATTTTGGGGGGTGATGCGCCTTCAGACCATTTTGTCTCCCATCCTATTCATTCAATTGTTGAGGAAGTGGTCACGTCGACGCAATCTTCAAATAATCCCACTCTTCTCTTGGAGAGTGTTGAGTCTACCAAAGTGGTCACACCGATGCAATATTCACTTGATCCCACTCTTCTCTTGGAGAGTGTCGAGTCTACCAAGTGGTCATGTCGATGCAATCTTTGGTTGATCCCACTCTTCTCTTGGAGAGTTTCTAGTCTACCAAAGTGGTCACGCCGATGCAATATTTGTTTGATCCCACTCTTCTCTTGGAGAGTTTCGAGTCTACCAAAGTGGTCACACCGATGCAATATTTGGTTGATCCCACTCTTCTGATGGGGAGTGATGTGTCTAGTGACTATTTTTTTTAGCATTTCCAGTTCAATACTTTCAAAACAAGGGGGCATTCCACTCACTTCGAGAACACCCCCTCCAAGTCCTAGGATGGTTTCCTTTGATTTGAATGACCTTGTTGAGCCTTTTCTTCCTTCTTATACACCATTTCAAATAAGGGTTGAAGTTAATTCAAAAAACATTTACTGATGTGTTGTAGATGAAGAAGCCTCCGAAATTATTTTATCCTCCTCAGCTTGGAAATCTTTGGGTTCTCCTAAGCTTGTGTCTGCATCGCATGAGTTGTCATATTTTGACAGACATCCTAGTGAATATTTGGGGATGCTTCCTTAGTTTCCTATCTCGTTAGGTGGGAAGATTGTCCTTGTCGATGTTATAGTGGTGCAAGGCCCATTAGATTTCAATATGCTTCTTGGATGTGATTATGTATATGCTATGAACGTTGTGGTTTCTACACTCTTTCGGGTGATGTATTTCCCTCACAATGGAAGCATTGTCACTATTGACTAGTAGGCATCTGATAATCACCATCCTAATTTGGCGTTAGATCAGGATGCCCCTTTATATGTTCCTAGTGTTCGTGTAGAATCTACCCTTCCACAAGTTAATTATGTGGCATGTTATCCACGATGTTCAAATGCATATGATCAGGAACTTGTTCACCCATGTTTTCCTTCTCAAGACTTGGTCTCAACAATTGAGCCATTGGTTTATCCAATGGGGAAATGGGATCCCTTCCTTCCCCCTCTTGGTCCGAGTGATCTTGAGTTTCCTTTCAAGTATGATATCATTGTTTGTAGATCCTCAAGCCCTCGTACTTGTGATTCTATGAGTCAGTCCAGGCCAGAACCTTCATCGTCATATGGAATATGGTCAATTTTCTTCACCCTTTGGGACTGTCGATCCTCCTCGTTTGTTTGATTTCTCATATTTTAATTGCCTTCGGATGAGGATATCTTTGAAGCCATGACTACAGTTTCTATACCATGGGAATAATTACATTGTGGTTTGTGTTTTCTTCCCTTTTAGGAGACTTTCCAGGTTGACTATCGAAGAGACTCTTGGTTAGATCCTAACAACGGGCTCTACCCGAACCAGTACTACACATGAGTTGTAAGGCTCTGGGGTACATTGTACATATTTTACAGTCTAGGTTTGTTGTTTCCATGTTTTGTATTCAGTAGAACCTCTTATTTTTCATAATTTCTATCTATTTTTTATTTATTAACTTCTAGATGAGTGTTATTGGCCTTATATATAGTATATTGGAGACATTTTTCTTTGAAATTTGTTAGTCGTATTGATCCCTTCTAACAGGTATTGACCTTGAAACTGGCATATATGTTATACTTTTCCCTCTTTCATTTTTTCATTATCCGTTTCCTGGTTCATTTGGCCTTAAGATAGACCCCACTAAATTGTGACACTAACATTCCTTACTGATACATGCGTCATACTTTATGTGGTAGAGACTTCCTTCCATGGGCATCCTAGTTAGAACCTTTTTTCCATTTGGTGCCCATGCCTAAGTAATTCATAGGCACAAGAGTCTTGTTTATTCCCTCCATGACTGTGTATGAAATCCTCATTCTTCTTCATTTTTTTTGGCCTATACCCTTGGGACTCCCCTAGAGAATGGTTTGTTGTCTTTCAAGCTCACTTAAACTTTGAAAGCAACATCTAACAATAACTTATTTATTATTTTCGGTCTCGTTCAGATTACTTAAGAAAATAATCCCCCAGGAGTCTTCTTTAATCCCTTTTCGGACTCTCTAAAATTGAAAATATTGTCAAGTGATCTTGTTTCCCTTCATGCTCACCAAATTCAAATTTGAAGGAACATCTGTCTGGTGATACTTTACAACTTTTTCAGTCCATACGGTTAATTTTACGAATAAATGTATGCCCTAGGAGCTTTGGTTCACTAGGAGAGTATTCTCAGGCATAACTTAAACCCTTTTTCAAGCCCGAGGGACTAAATTTTTTAAAAAGGACCATTCTCCTTGGTTTTGGTTTATCTCTTTTTCGGGCCTTAGAGATTAATTACGAAAAAGGAACCCCCTCGAAGTACATAGTTAATCTCTTTTCAGAATCCCTAAATATCAAAATATCATCGAGTGACCTTGTTCCTTTCACACTCATTAATTGGTCAAAAAAGAACATATATTGAGCATGAGTTTAACCCTTTTTCCAGCCAATAGATTATCCAGGAAAATGTTACGCCTCAGGAGAATTCTCTCGCTGTGAGAGTTCTCCTCAGTTATATTTTATACTTTTTCGGGCTAAGGAGACTAAACTTAGAAAAATGTTGTGATTCCATAGTCAATATCTTTTCAGACTCCTTAAAATTGAAAAGATCGTCGAGTGATCTTGTCTCAATCACACTCGTTAAAATGGTTTTGAAGAGACGTCTTTTCGGTATAATTTTAACCCTTTTTCGAATCGATTGGACTAATTGTGAAAAAGGAACTCCCTGGAGCCTTCTTTTAGAGTTGTTTCAAATTCTTGTGAAAAAGCCATCAATCTTACCTTCTCTAGGCCCGTAATACTTTACATGGAAGGAGTCTTGTTGTGTCATGCTTACTCACATTGTGGGTGTCATATTTGTGTCTTTGGCCTAATGTCGGCTCCATATTTCTCTCAAATGAACCTTCAAAGCATTCCTTAAGTGCAAGCCTTGCAACACATTTTTCCCTTGCGATCTAATACCTTGACCCATGGAGGAATTTTCCGCAAGTGTCCTTATCCTACACATGTCTCCTTGCACTGAGCATTGGTATGTTCCATGTGCTTGGAACTAGTTTTCTTGCCTGCAACACTCATTCCTCCTCTGTAACATAGAATTCTTTTATTCTTTTACAATCTCGTTAAAAATTTAAAAAAGACAAAAAAAAACAAATATTCCAAAAAGAGGGGATGGGATATATCAATTATTTTTTCATCAGCAATATAGTTTCCATTGGAAAAAGCACATCCTATTGTTTATTTGCCAAGCATTGGGATTTAGTATGAACATTTCTCGCTACATAAAGTTGTGTCCTCCTTCGTTTGGTTACTCTTCCAAACATATGGAGTGTTTGTGGTGCCTCCTACATCACAGACTTATGTCAATATTATGTTTCCTAAGTATGATCATCTTTCGTTCTTTTGTCCAAGGGAAGTTTTATCCAGCTTGAGTCGGCCATTCTGTATTTTATCTCTTGACTTTCATGAGTCATCCATCTCAAGAGTCCAATCAAGTCTAGATTCAAAATCAATGAAGTTTTGTGCCTGATGATCGAGATCCTCTAGTCTTTCCCTGACAACTTGTCGAAGACCTCATATTGGTGAGTATTACACTCCTATTGTACTCCTACCTGAGCTTTTGAATATCTCGAAGTTGTTGCTCACACTATGAAGTATGAATTTGTTGTTTCTCTCTTACTACCACAAGCGTTGATGCTTCTTGAATATGCATATTATATTGTACTTAAATATCATTGAATGATTTTGAGATGTAGATCCATTATGTATTTCTCACAGATACACTTTATATAGAAATTTCTATGACATGGACCTGCAATGTAATTGATTGGCAACCATGATTAGTTCATCCCTAGCATGGGTATGCCCACCTCAGAGAGATTATTATTCTTTTGTAGATGGCACACTCCTGAAATATGGTCTCGGGCTCACTCGACTTCGTTCCTTCCCACTGGTAAAGATATTGTAATGTATTTCATCCACCAGTTTCTCTTTTTACATCACATTAGGGGGCATCTATTATAGACCAAAATTTCCCTACCTATGCATACATGGCATTGTCCTTTCTACTTGCATAATTTTCCGAATTACTGTTGAGGATCTCTATTTAAAAAACCATTTTTGGAGCATGTGCGCCCCTTGCTGCACTACTACCCTATTACACACGCTATCAGTAGACTAGAAAACCCACGTACATACACTAGCTTCATGATAAACAACCTGTGTTTACCTTCAAAAGTTGCAAAAAATAAAAAGTTGTAAGAAATTCGACGGAGTTAATAGGCTATTGTAGGTTTCCTAACCATTTTACACATTGTAGCTCATCCCCAAACCGAATAACCATCTTTTTGTCATATGAAAAGAGGTCTTGGGGTCTCATTCCAACATCAAGAAAGAGAACAAAGAAACTCTGCCAAAATCCCTTCCCCTTCTAGCCCAAGCTTTACAGCCATTTCTAAGATTTGGCCTCAACATTCCCCCTTCAACCCTCTCCCTATACAATCCCTTCCCTTTTCCCAAGGATATCAATTGATTGTGAGAGGTATCATGGGAATGATTCACTTGGATTAGCATTAAGAGGAGCTTAGACCAGGTTCGCAGAGCGTCTGCCAATGAGAAGGTTGTAATATTTTAATCTCCAGTTTGAATAAAAGAGTTATTTTCTTGTCCCAAATCATTGTGTATTTGTATCTTTATTAATTAATGCATCTACATTTATATCTGAGCAATAACAATTGATAAGTAAAGATTGTATATTTTTAGCATTGTTTGCCTAAGTGTTCTTTTAGGTCATCTTTGGGAGGAAACTCACAGCCTAGGAAGATACAAAGGTGAAGGAAGTCTTCATCGAGCATTAGGGCCTAAGGTACATTTACTAACTTCCTTCTTTTCTTTTGTCTCTTTGTTTGGGTAGTTTTGGGATAGATTAAGATTAAGACTGTCTTTTAAGGGAAGTCTGTACTCTTCCTATATTTTGACCTAGTATAATAATAGGGGGATTTTCCCCTCTAGCAACGATGGGAGGTAATATTAAGGAAAAAATAATACCAAGTTATAAATATCTCTCTTATCATCTCACTAATGCTCTAATTGTAAAAAGTTTCATTCTAAACTAAAAATACAATTTTTATACTAAACACCTATAATAGTTTTTTTTGAAAACATTCCAAATTGATAATTGTTACCCTTCTCTTTACCATTAAAATTCCAATTATAATTTAAGAAGCAAATGTTGGTTAAACTGAAATACAATTTGGAATCAATTCTTGAAATAATATCACAATGCAAATGTAGGTTTTTAATTATATAGTAAATACCCTTTTCAACCTTATATGCGTATATACAATGTGACCCTCATTCACTAGAATCATGATTGAGAAATGGAGTCTTTCATGTTTTTCATTTTAATAATTTTATAGAATAATTATATAAAATATAGATTTTTAGAATTATCATCAATATTTTAAATTATAATTATAGAAAAATTTAGGGGTTATATATATTGTTTATGGGCTATTTTTCCATGTTTTTTCCAAAAAAAAATTTGTCAATTTTCTTTTTTTTTCTTAAAATGATTTACTCAAATTTTATAGAATTTTTTTTTTACATGAGAAATAGCCCAAATTTTAAAAAATTATATAAAATCTTTAGAAATTTAAATATTTTTACGAAAATATTGCCAAACATTTTATAATTTGCATATTAAAAATTAGTAAGATTCTCCAAAATTTATATAATTAGAAATAAATTTCAATCTTTAAAATGATTATAATATATAAATTTTCAAAAAAAATACATTTTTATAAATAATTAATGTTAAAAAATATACATATAAATTGACCAATATTAATTTTTAAAATTGAGAACTACCCCTTGTACTAGTGAACGACAAAAGTTATATGTATATATAGAAACAACATTAAACATCGTATCTTAGATAATAAATGTCTAGTACCTATTAAATAATTATACCTCTATCCTCTAATGAATTTATGTAATAAGAGGAGTTATTGATTTATATCGGATCATACTTAATGGGGCCATATATGTATGTAATATTAAATTGGAGGAAGGGTAATGTTGAAAGAAATAAATTGAAATGGAGAAAGGGTAATGTTGAATGAAATAAAAAGGTAAAGCGTTAAAAATTTAGTTTTTTTTGGTGAGCTAAAGTTTTATGGTGAATTATTTAGTTTTTGGAAATTTCAATAATTTGAGAATTTGAGTTGTTGATCAAAATTTTTAATAAAAAATTTCATGGTTAAAGTTTTTATTAATTAGGTGAACTTATAATTTTTGACATTATTTTTATTGGATTTGATAAAGAATTTTTGTTGGTCATATTTAAAAAATATATATACGGTGAATATGCTATATGACAAGATTCTTTAGCATTGTTGGGAAGATTCATGCTCACCATTTTACAGAGGATGATGAATTATCTATAAAAAAATACAAATCACAAGAGACATGAAGGTAGTGGAGGAAGTATAGCCTTCAATAAAAATTGTAAACTCTTGGAAATCTTACTTAGAACATTGAAGTGATAGATTCTTTGTTCACAACTTTGAATAGTGCAATGTTCTTGGTAAGAACTTGTCGCTTCAATGTTCTTGTCAAGATTTATAAGGGGTGTATAACGTTCACATATCACTTTCAACCTAAGTTAGTCAGGAATATTTAATGAACATATGAGCCCCACATGACATGGGGTTTTGTGGGCCTCTACGACAAGTTTGTATATTTGTTAATATAAATAACAAATATACAAAACACCAATCAAATCTCCCAGTTTTCATTGAGAGCTTCAATGAAATCATGCTTAATAGAGGAGGTGGTTGCCACTCGTTTAAAACAAGTGTTGCATGGCAACGTAGTCCCTGCCGAGATAGAGCTGGAATATGCTGGAAAATGGTGCTGGTAAATGTTGTGAATGAAGGTGTATGATAAAGAGCCTCAATCTTCTAGTGAAAGAGCTTGGGGAAACATAAATAAATAAGTGGTGCATGTATTAATAAAAGAATAGAGCGCCAGTCTCCTAGTGAGAGCTTGGGGAAACATAAATAAATAAGTGGTGCATCTATCAATCAGAGAATGTGCTCAGCGAGTATCATAATGCATACTAAACTTATATGAAAGCACAAGATGGATTTACACCATAAAATCAACTTATACATCAGTTTCTAGATTGCAAATCCAAATGAATAAGTTATGCATGTATCAATCACAAAATGTGCTCAGGGAGTATTGTAATGCATCTAAACTTACATGACAACATTGTAATGCATAGCACTTTAAACCTAGACTAAACTTACACAACAATAGAGGATAAATTTACACCATCAAATCAACATATGCATTAGTTTCTAGATTGCAAATTTATCGTAGATTTCAAAGCGAAATACATATGTATAATAGAGATGCTTACATGTTTGGATTGCAACAAAAGGATCATTGTTGTGGCAACACAATATGTGTGTGTGTGTGTGTGTGTGTGTGTGTGTGTGTGTTCATTTTGCAACATAAAATAAGTATGGAATGCAACTATGTCATTAAACTTCAACATATGCAGTATATTCCAAATTTGTCAATGTTGTAACAAAATTTTAGTATGCAACACAAGATCATTGTCACGGAAACACAATATATATATATATATATATATATATATATATATAATAAATATGGAATAACAAATTTTCAGTATGCAACACAAGATCATTTTTGTGGAAACACAAGATATATGTTTAGTTTGCAACATAAAATAAGTATGGAATGCAATTATGTCATTAAACCCCAACATATGAAGTATATTCCAAGTTTGTCAATGTTGTAACAAATTTTCAGTATGAAACACAAGATTATTGTTGTGGCAACATAATATATATTTTTAGTTTGCAACATAAAATAAGTATGGAATGCAATTATGTCATTAAACCCCCAACATATGCAATATATTCCAAGTTCGTCAATGTTGCAACAAATTTTCAATATGCATTCTAGGATAATAGATGCATATTTGCCATGTATGTGTGTGTGTAAAAAGTTAAAAACTTCCTGTAGTTCTAAGCTCCATATTGTACAAGTTTCAGATCCTGCTAATGTGCTTGGACTGTTGCTACCATATCCATTTTGGTTGAACAATTCCTTAGGTTAGTTTGGCATGTCATCCTACACATACAAGAAAGAATAGCACTAATATTTTACATTTTGACAATGTGTTTTACAAATCCTATTCTCTTTCATTCATTTCAATTTGAAGATAATAATAGATTTCATTGAAATACCAACCATCAAGTGTAACCAATAAAAAAATATGACTTGGGTACTTCCATGCAAAGATAGGAAAGCAAGTTGAGAGGCTACAAGCAAAAACAAGTCCAAACATCATAGAGATAGACGCCCAAAATCCATGCTAATTACTTAACAACCATTCTCCCCCATTAAAATCTAGTGCTCCTGATGATGTTCTGGATAGTGAAAGGAATATAAATACAAGATGAATCAATTAGAATATAGTTTCCTCCTTGTTACTTTATCAACGAACTATCTCATAGTGAGGTGGTTTTCATTTTAGTGGTGAAATATTTGATATTGGATGAGAAGTATTGAATACTTGACATGGGTTCTGAGCCTCAAATTCAGAAAATAATTGAACAAATGGGGAACATATCATTGACATGACTACAAATGAGTTTAGTGAAAAATGGCATAACAAGGTTACCACTTATAAATTCTAATAGAATAATCCTATGACACTTTACTCATCCATTTAATGCATCACTTTGTGTCATTTTCTTTATGGCTCTGATGATGAAATTATGCATGTAGAATTAAATCATTTTCTCATATGTCTATATATATGGATTTAACTTTCATATATATATGGATTCAAAATAATCAAATGGGCTAGCTTGAGTGGTTGAGTGTTCTGATATTTTCCGAGGAGATGACATCGTGTGGTAAATCCCCAAGCAGATTGTCATTTTAGTTGCATCACTCAATGTCCCTACCAAATCAAGAACTAATGAATTTACACTAGATACAATCTGCAAAATGTAGGTAAGTGCCCTGAAGACTTCTCCACTAGATTTTCATTGGAAATATCATATATATATGTGTGTGTGTAGGAAGATTAATAAACCAGATTTAGCCTCATCATATCCTAGTGATTTCATTCTAAAATCAAAAACATGATTCTAGATAACAAAGTTATGCATTCCAACATAAGAAATATGAATTTGATCAAAGAATGATGAGTCTCATTACGAGGAAAATAGAGTACTAAGACAAAATTATTGCAGACCCAAAATAATTTTCATTAAATGTAGGCCCTCATTACTGTGAACTATTTCTCATCTCAAACTAGCCATGTAATAAGAAGACAATACAACAATCATGACTATGCCCATAACTATTTCCAACCTACAACCTTATTCCCCTACTGCAAACATAGTTAAACTATAATTATTTCCAACCTGCAACATTATTCCCCTACTCAAAACATAGTTAAATTGTGTTTCAATCACATTCCTCATTCTAAGTTATGTGCACAACTGCATTTGGAAGAGGGAATTACCAATTGATTTTGAATTCCAACTTGAAGTAGTGATAACCTCCATTGTAAAGGAAATAAGGTGTTGGTTTTTCAGAGAGGTTGGAATCGGTTTTTTCTCTACAATTATATTCTTCTAGTTGTTTTTCAAAGAATGATGAAGCATAGGTCAAGTTGGGAATTCATTTCTAGCCACTGTATCTATTTTATTCTTTTTAATGAAATTTGTGAATTATTTCAGGAAAAACAAAGAAAGAAAAGAAAAAAAAAATGTGTCAATCTATTCCTACTTAGAATTTGGGGGCAACCTGTGTAACCAAGGATTAGATTCATCTTGTGGGAAGGAAGGGGTTTAGGGCTGACCCATTATTAACATGAAATCCTGGGGCCGACCTATGTTGTGTCTTGTCAACTGATATTCAAAGAATTGTAGCAATATGCATTTCACGTGAATTTCCAGCAATGGTTTAGTCTCTATGGTTACTAACTCCAATTTCCTCTTTGAAGCAAGATTTGGTATGGTTGTGATTCATGAACAACGTCAAACCATTATCAAATAAAATAAATCCTTATTCACAATATTTCATTGTTAATGACCTATTATGAATGTGAAGCTAATCCAGTATTTTTCTTTAGCATGTTGGATGCAGATTTTTTTTTTTTGTTTTTTTTTGTTTTTATATCATAACATGAAATGTTTTTCTAAAATATGGAAGTATCAAGTGCTTAGTGGTTTTGAGAAGGTATTGCATTTGGAAGATAAGATATTTCCAAGATGCAGCCATAAACTATTTGAAACACTAATTTGACTTCCCCAAAGGCTCAAAAAACAAAAAGGTTAGAAACGTTTTTCTACTAACCAAGACCAAAATGTTTTTTATGCTTAGGTGGTTGAACAAATGTGTACAATATAGGAGCTGAGAACAAAGATTGACCCTGTCTCTTATAGGTCATGGTTTGTAGTACACACTTTTGGTGTAGTTGCAATTTTTATTTCATAATTTGTGCTCATTTTATGGGATATGTCTCCAGTGCTTTCATCATGAGACTGAGGTTATTGGCTACATGATTTGTCACTACTTTCCTTTTCTCTGTGCATTTTGTTTCTCCTAGATTAAATTTTTATGTCACAAAATCGATGGAAATTCCCATATATAGAAACAAACACACAATTAACAAATAGATGAATCAAAGATACTATAAACCTTCCCTTTTTGGTGGAAATGGTCTATGACATTTCCACCAGACCTTTTTGGAAGATTGAAAAAAATTGAAATGGATGTGGCAGGGTAGGTAGCGAAATAATTGAAGGGTGCATGTACTCAATGCAATATAGTGCAGATAAAAACCATGAATTCGGGTGTTTATGTGCTAGAGAGTCGTAACATCTTTCCACAGAGATAATTATGCAATCATGGTTTGTACGCACGGGGTGTTGCAACATGAAACGTTGAATCGTTTCTTTAACATTTTATGAGGACTTCCTCTTTTTATTTAGGTTATCATCTTCCTAGAATATAAATGTTAGTTCCCATACTATAATTATTTATTCAAGTATCTAGTAGATCAAATCTCTAAGCACATATTTGATGAAAAAAAACTTCCAAGAAGACTAATGCACCTATGTGAAGATAGATTTATTGGCCACTTATTTTAAGAAGTGGTTACAACTTGCTTAACTTGAAAATTGAGCTACCTCAACTTATAAATTGATCCCTAGAAAATGGAAAATGAAAATTGAGCTTGAGATCTAGAAAACACCCAGAAAACAACAAATGAAAATGGAGCTTGAGCCCTACTACAACAACAAATGAAAATTGTTTTCTCGAGCCTTAGAAAACAACAAATAAGAAAATAAAGCATGCATATAACAACCAACTTAAAAACAAAGCATGTATATAACCCCTAAGGATCATAGTAGTATATATGTAATAGTATAAATCACCATATAGATCCTTGTATGGTGCATGGCCTCTAAGCCTCTTCCCTCTGTACAAGTATATATGTGGTTATGTGAAATCTCATAATTCCTACTTAAACATGGCTATTCAACTTTCCAGGTTGAAGGCTCAGAGCCTTCAAGAAATAGGTGTACTAATATCCAACTAGATACCCCATTTCTGGTGTCATCTTTAGAGAGGATGTTGTTCAAAATCAACAACTAAAATTGTAATATTCCAAATATTGAATTTGGACATTTCAAAACTTTAGTTTTAATATTATTCATGGCTCCTTAATTAAGTCAAATTGTGAGAATTGTAATCTCAACAAAAAATTAATCAAATTGTAAAATTCTTTGTCTGTTGAATTCCACCAAGACTATTGTAAATGGGTAGTCATGACATCTACAACAAAGTACATGGTGCATTTTTGAAGCATATAACTTACATCTATGACAAATACCTGATGCATTTTTTAAGCATATAAGTTACATCTACGAAAAAGTACCTGGTACATTTTTCAAGCATATAACTTCCCTATGTAGGAATTGTGATGAGCGTGGGATGAGAATAGTTACTACTCTCTTCTCCAAAGCTAATGGCTTGTCAAATCAAAAAGAAAATAAAATGTAAACCCATTTCATAGAAGGCAATTTTAATTGAACTAATTTTCGTTAAAGTAGACAGGTAATAAGATGCTTCAGTCTTCATTCATAATGTGCATGACTCAGAACCAACTAATTTGGAAGATGATCCCTTGGTGAGTCAATTTTTTATTCATTATGTCCCTTCATTAATATTTGGATGTTGCGACATCGACACTTCCATAGACTCATCACTATTTAACCTTATCTGCACTTTTCTTACGAGGGATAGGGAAACCAAAAAAAAAAACATCCAAAAATGAGATGCTTATTGAAAGCTCGCTCAGAAAAGATTAAACGAAGGTTAGGAGGCATACCCCTTTGCATGAGTTTTGTAATTATGAACGGCCTATAAAAACCCAAAAGAGACAGATCCAACCCATACCTTCGGAGATGTCATTATGGACCTCAGGTGCCAGTCAAAGCGAACACAATATTGACAACGAAGACCACCAGAATTAATACCCCCCTTATGGATTCAAAGAGAAGAGAACTCAGTATTACCTAATATGCATAACCCACGGGGACTGCATCACATTCAACCAATGAACCAATAACTGGCTTGAAGTTTTGAAGCTATTGTTTAAACCACTGTAGCATTTCCGATGCTTTCCTCTATGTTCTATGGAAGCATCCTTAGCAACAAAGCTTCCCTTTACATTGACTCTATGAGAGATAGTACTAGGGAGGCGAAGACTTTGTTACCAAGAGGGCACCCATCACCTTCAATGCCAACATGAGTAATACATGCATAGTTCCACCATGGTTATTTAATTAATTACAAATTAGATAAAAAAGTTAATTTAATTTCACAAATTACACCTAAACATGTTCGTTTCCATGTCCCCACCATTGATTTAATTAGAGACAAATTAATTACATACAAACTGATCTTGATTAATTTAAATAAATGCAAATCACACCTAAATTTCTTTGTTGTCACATGCCTACCATGCTACAAACCCTGACATGTGGTTAACCATGTGGGTTGCAGTCAAAATGGAATCTACAATATACATCGAACAACACCACCATCAAAAGGAAATTTCCATGGACCTTTCCTCCTAAACCTTAACAAACTAGTTCCCTTGAAGTATATAGCACTAATTGGGCATGTTGAGATTTGCAAAGCTCCCATTCCCAAATATCGTGCAAGGAGATAATACCCAAGAATAAATTATATTGTAAAGGGAGCTATGTCCCAACCCAAAAATTATAAGGTACATGTGTTCAAGATGGATACTTGCATGAAATGCTTCGACTCTTTAAGGGAACTTCACTAAAATAATCAAAATTCCCAGAGCCAGAAGAAAACGTTTTTATAAGATTCACGCAGATTAGCGCCACTTTTGTTATATCATGTTCAGAAACCCTAAATCCCTCCAAATACCAACCAGATATTATATCCAACTTTAAAAAAATTATATCCCTTATATCCAACTTTAACAAAATATTGAATTCTATGTGGTTTATGAGGGTTTTCTTCTTTATTCAAATAGAATTTAACATAATGGATTTTTGGTAATGGTCTTCAGGATATATTTTTTTACAGATTTTGCTGAGTTCTAGTGGGTTGATATGGTTAAATATAACTGTATTGTTGTGATAACTTCCTTGGCCATGGTTCCCAGGGTTTATAAGAATACTTAATTTTCTAGAGTTTGTGAGATAGTCATAGGTAAAGTTCATTTTGTCTGTAGGTTCCGCCTCAGAGGGAAGTAGTTGAATTCCCCACAACTGGGCCATTTATTAATAAACAAGAAAGTTGCAGATGTATACCAATGCCTCGTTGTCTATTTATCTCACATTATACTCATTTTTTTCATTGGGGATTATTACGCTTCATGCAAACAATTGGCTTGTATGGCTATCTAATTCCCACATAGTTGTTTCACGCAATCAGAGTTGCTAGGTTTGGAAACATCTTTGTCGGGAGAAGTTTCTACCTGCACTTAATTATTAATATTTGTGGCCATCTCCCGATTGTAGCAGACCATGTGCTTTCCAACAGACCCTGTAGTTTTAGTTGCACAAGTCTGGAGGGATTTTTGCGGGACAGGTGGACAATGTTGAAGATTCAACTACATCTTTGTGGCCTATGAAGACCAAGAATTGATGCCAAAAATGTAAAAAAAATTGGAAATATATTTTCCTCTAGCTGTTATGGTCACAAATATTTTGGATTTTTTCTTGTTACAAATATTTTTAATATTTGTTTCAATCATCTGGCCTGCAATTTTAATGGCTTACAATATTATATTTTATGTGTACAGGAATCCTAATTGGTGTGAGGCTTATTCAGTCAATAGGAATGCCTATGCATTCCTCTATATTCAAAGGCATTTAGGTTTAGGTTTTTAACACATTGCAGAACTGATAAAAAAATCCCATATCCATAAGAAAAAAGGTATGCACTTGATCCTAATAAGTCACAACTTTGGGGTCTAACTTAGATTTAAAGGATACAGTTTGATTGTTGAAACCATGGTTTTGAATTGTTTGTTTGCTTCATGTACCAGTGCATGCAGATGATCGAGAGCTTATCACAAACTCATATATGAAAGGGTCTCAGGCGAGTCATGTGTTGAGGTTTTCAAAAGGGATTACAGAAAACAAAAGCCTTGAACCTTGGAACTAGCAAGTGATTGTTTTTTTCTCATGATTCATACTTCCTTTTACACTAAGTGGTTGCTCCAATTAGACAGTAGCGAAGTATCACTTTGTCAAAATTGGGATATAGAGTGCCATTAAAAACATGTTTAAACCAAAATTAACAAACAAGTAGTATTTTCCTATGATAGTTAAATGTATGCATACTAAATTTATTAACAAATTATCAAAAGAATAGGAATCATTTACAAACAGATTATCGCAGAGGGAACACAAATTTTTTATGCACATATTTCTAACTTGGCACTTTTTGGTTTGTTCATACCTTCTCTTTCTTTAGCATGGGCATTAAAAGTCACTTCAACAAAGGTTTCAAGATCTGCGACTTGACTTCTGGTCCTTGCCATTTGCAATGCAAAGGTGATGCTACTTAAAATTGATTTTAAAATCTCTATTTTTTAGGGGGGAAAATAGGATAAATAGGAGGAAAATACTAAGTAAATAGAAAGTAAATTAGTAAATGCACTATGGAATTTCTCAAAGCATTCAGGAAACTAAATGAAACTTACTTGCAAACAACAAAAAGTAACAGTAATTAGGAATAAAACTTACTAAAAAAAAAAGTAACAGTAATCAGGAATAAAACTTACTAAACAACAAACAATAACAATAATCATGAATAAAACTTACTAGGCAATGACTGGGAATAAAACTTATTATTTCGAAATAGTAAAAACTTACTAGTAGTTCAACCTTGTAGAAACAGTGGCAACCAAGGAACTAATGAAGCAGTGATGATTGAACTAGCGATGAATCAATGTGTACTTTGGTATTCATATGATGGTCCTGGAACTCAACTACATTGCAAATATATAAGAAAGGAGAAATATGTTAAAGCATTGATGATGGCAATGGCAGTGGGTGCCCAATATTTCCAAAATTCACCGCATACACAAATTGTCTCACTTACCGACTTACCCTTCTCAGATTTTCTGANTAGCAATAAATAAATGCATTATGAACCTCACTAAAGTTTGGTTCTACAAGATTTACAAAAATTTATTTTATCAGGTTCTAATTATTGACCTAAAAAAGAGCGCAAATGAAAATTTAATACACATAAAACTCAGGTTATGTAAACAATGAAGATAATGAACATATAATGGACTCCAAGCTTAGGATATATAAATGTTCAAAAAATATATGTAAAGGCAGAAAAAAAAAAATGTAAATGCAGAAAAAAGAACTACGCAATAAGTCATCAAGATTGTTAGCCAATAGAAAGTTGAATAAAAGCAATTAAAATATAAAAAAAAAATGGTTATTTTCTTTCTCCTATTTACAACTATGAGGAGCATAGAAAATATTTATAGTCAACAACAAATTAATTGAAGTTCAATACTCTAGTGAACACTAGAGTCCTAGCCTTCGACAGGGACTTATAAGGCTATTCTATGAGAATAAGGGAAATGTAGTATAGATAATTCATGTTGAACACCATTATTGATGCTTGATATTAGCTATCATTTCTATGTTGACTACCTATTCTCATTGTAAGAACATATGAGGAGTCTAATACCTTATGATACATATGTTTATTCCAAGATTATTCATAATTTTATAATTTTTCTTTATTAATTAAGTTTAGATTGTGCTTTTTGATTTGAAATAATTTTTATATTTAATTTTGTACTTTTAAATAAAATAAAGTCTTTTTTTTTTGTTTGTTAGAAATGCTTGTCACTTGTACGTTTAAAATTTCAATTGTTGGTTAAGAAACCACAACGCAGGGGTATCTAAGCCATTAAAATCATCTGGGGATTGCACACAGCCTAGACCGCACCAACTCTTAACATCGCTGGATTTTTGGGTGTCTCATCCCGACTAAACACACTGTAAGAATATTGAACTCAAGTCACTTAGCAAACAAAACCCACACCTTAATCGATTAAACTAATAAAATTTTACTAAACAAAATAAATTCTTACCACCTAAATTAATCTTTAAAAAATAAAAATGAAAAATGAAATGTATCAACTCCCTCTTTTTGGGCATTTTTTTATACTTACATGTCACCTTTACTCACGTTTTTATTTTACAATTCGTTTCATAATTAACATAAATATTTAGGGTGGGAATATGTGAAAAAGACTTAATAAATCAATTATATTGGAGTTAATCATAATGAAGTATCTTTTTAAAGGGAGAAGATCATAATAGAGTATCATAATAGAAGTGGTGACTAGTTTTTTGTAGGCATGTGGAGAAATGTACGAGTAAAGCACATAATCTAGGCCATAGATGTTCTAAAATATACATTTTAGCTTTCAATTTGAGTCTCTCAAAGGGTTCCTATCGCCCATGTATTCAAACGCTTAGAACAACTATGATTGTTATAATAAGCTATTAACAATTGTAATGTGAGAACGATATGGATACGTGGTGATGGATTCATATTGTTTTCACAAGTTTGTACGTTACCTTGACCATGTTCTATTATGTGGTAGGTTGGATCTCTAGTACTTTATATAATTATGTCTAGATCACAAGCAACTTAGAACTTTTTGAAAAAAAATTATTTTGTTATCTATAGATGAAGTATTGAAAAAAGGTAATTTCTATGGAGAGATTTAATATTTCAATTTAATGTTATTGGTTTTATTAGAGTGATATCGCCAAGAAATATTTCTCAATGAACACGGTGGAATGGAATTTAAACTGTGGTTTTTTTCTTTCATTTTTCATGGGTATGCACTTTCTACTTCTGTTTTTTTAATTCAATGTAACATCTAGTAACTTCTTTCTTTAATGAGTGGCTTATTGATATAGATCATCTTATCATATGGCTAAGGTTAAAGCCATGTTTTTTGTTTTTAATGAATGTAACATCGAACAAATATTTGTTGGTGATGATAGATCTCTTAGTGTTATAGGGTCTAGAGCAAGTTAGCCAAATGACGATCACTTTAATGATGTACTATGTGTTCCAAGTATTTCTCACAACCTTCTATTAACGTATCAAATCACTCATTCAAGTGAAGGTAAACAATATAACTTTCATTGTTGTAATCAAGGATTTAAAACATCCTAAGCATGTCCTAGAAACTAGAATTGTTGATGATATTACCAGGTTGTACAGATTTGACAACTTTGGGTCATCATCTCTTCCATCAATTTTGATTATCATAGTGATGGAAAACTTTAGCATGAGCAGTTTGGTCATCTAAATTATCTCTCATTGTAGCAACTATGTAATCAGAATATGGTGACCTGTCTTCCTCTTGTTTCTTGAAAATATGGTGTTTGTTCCAACTGTGTTCTTGGAAAACGTCATTGAGACAGTGTTGAAAAGCATGCCTCTTGACATGCCTCAACCCCCTTAAAACTTGCTCATAGTGATTTGTGTGGTCTATTTCCTTCTAATTATTTCTTGAGCTTCAAGTACTTCTTAACTTTCATTGATGACTTCCCTAGATGCCCTTGGGTTTATCTCTCAAAACTTAAGAGTGAATTTTTTGATATGTTTTTGGCCTACAAGGCCCTTGTTGAAAAACAATTTGGACATCAAGTTCAAAATTTAAGAACTAATAATGGAGATGACTATTTCAAAAAAAAAATTGCAACTTACTACATTGCATAGGGCATTCATATGCAACATACTATTCCATATACACCACAAAAAAGGGTGTTGTTGAGAGAAAAAATCACACATTAAAGGAAATGTCAAATTGTATTATCCAATCTAAGGGATTTTTTCCTTGTTTTTTGGGTGGAAGCCATTAATTGTGCAAATTACATAGTAAATCACACTCCCACAAAGGATTTAAAAAATATAACACTAGTAGAAGCATGGAGTAAAATTAAACAAGATGTAAGCCACTTTTGTCTATTTGGTAGTAAAGCATGGGCTAACAATCTTAATGAGAAAAGGAAATCATTACAGCTTAAGAGTGAGAAGTGCATTTTTGTTGGATATTATAAAGATGTAAAAGGTTATACATTTATTCAACCTCATTCCAATGAAATTATTACTAGGGCGTATGTTAAGTTTGATGAAGGTATCTTCACCTGGAAGCCTAATTTAACGGGGTTTTCCATCTTCAACCAATGAGCCATTATTGATGTTTATGCCATATTCTATTCCCAACTTTCCTATTAGTGTTCCTATTCTAGTTTCTTCTTTAGATGATGAAAACAAGGATGAAAATACACCTCTACCTTCTCACCTTCCTCTAGTTGGATCAATTGAACATGAATCTACACCAATGCCACAACTTCCTAGACGATTTCATACAACATGAGAATAAATTGGTGTTATTGACAGTGATCCTTTAGATCAACATTATACATCCTCACAAATCTAGTGAGCCTCCTCTCTATTGGCTCAAGTATCATAGTCTCATGATCTACAAACGTTTGCAAAATATTTTGGCCATCTATATTGTGATGCAACAATGAATGAATAATATCATTTCTTAATGGAAAATCATACTTGGGATCTTGTACCACTTTCAAACGGAAGAAAATTTGTTATATGTAAATGGGTGTATATAACTAATTATGCATCAGATGGAAGTGTTGGAATACATAAGGCTTGGTTATTTTCCAAAGTAATTTCTCAAGACAAAGGGATTGATTATAATGAAACATTTCCCTCATAGACAAAATGAATTCCATATACCTTTTTATATCCCTTGTCACTTCATATAAATGGTAGGTCCATCAGATGGATGTTAAGTATACCTTCTTGCATGCATATTTGCAAGAACAAATTTACATGGAACAACATCCTGGCTATATTAAGCATGAATTTATCCTTGCTTTCCACCTTAAGAAATGTGTTTATGGCCTTAACCAAGATCTTCATCCTTGATATGATAAAATTGATAGCTTTCTTCTTGACAATGGTTTTTCTAGATGCCAATTTATTCTCAATGTCTATAGCAATAAAGTAGGCTAATCATATCATAATGCTTGTTCTTCAGGTTGATGAAATTGTACTCCTTGCTAATGACTCCAAACTCTTAAACAATGTGAAATACAAACTTTAGAAGAAAAGTGAAATGATAGAATTAGGACATTTGCATTATTTTATTGGCCTCCAAATCTTGAAAACCAGGGAAGGGATTTCTCTTTCTCGATATAAATATGCAAGTGACCTTGTTCACCACTTTCACATGGAATATTGTATACCGACTCCATCTCCCTTCCAATATAGAGTGGAACTTTCCACCACCTATTCTACACCCAAAGTAGATGCCACTTTGTACCATCAATTAGTTGTTAGCCTTTTATATTTGACTCATACACACAACAATATTTCATTTGATGATGATATTATTGCTTGGTATATGAAAACACCTCATGAGATTCATTAGAGAGAATAAAATGATACTTTGGTATATCTAGGGTATAGTTCATTTTGGGATACATTACAATTCAAGAGGGACTACTTTATTGGTTGGTTTCACTAATTTTGATCGGGCTAGAAACCTTAATGATTAGAAGTCTACTACAAGTTATATTTTCACTCTTGGTTCCATACCTATCACTTGGTATTGTAAGAAGAAATGTGCCCTTTCTCAGTCTTCAATAGAAGTAGAGTATTGAACAATATTTAGTGTAATTCAAGAAGTCATGTGGCTTCAAGAGATTCTTTTAGAGTTTTTATTCTAACAACAACACTTGACCACACTCTAGTGTGATAATCAAAGTGTCATTTAGCTTGTCGAAGGTCCAACTCAAAATTAGTACAACAAACACTTTGAGCTACAAATGCACTTCATTTGAAAGCTTCTTTAGGATCACATTCTCAAACTACACTATTTCCCTATAGATGCTCAAGTTGTAGACATTTTCACCAAGTTTCTTACAGGAGCTAAGCTTCCAATCTTTGATCTATGTTAGGAGTTCAAGAAGTTGTCATTAAGGTGGGAATATCATTTAATTGATCCTCGCTTCTCCTAATGTGTCACCTTTGTAAGTCCTTCAACCCTATCTCAAGTTGTTCTTAACGGGGAATGTTATGATATTTAGACACTCGGGAGTTAATTTTAAGAAAAAAATTGGTCTAATGTGTCTTTAGGTAAAGTGTGTTTCATTAGTAATCATTGTAATTTTATAATCATATGATCATGATTATGTTATAGACATAAATTAATTTGATGGTTCATATTCTCGTTGATAGGAATGTCTATATTGATATGTGGCTTAACACCCAAATGGTCCATGATCTCTATTTAAATAACATGGATGGTCATTTTTTGATG
>JASDQU010436851.1:70660-88128 GCA_032191745.1 Picea mariana
CACTGTTTCCCTCTCTAAGGGTTTTAGCCACGTAATACATTGGTGTATGATCTTTGATTTGTTTGTGTGAACAATTGCCTTAAGGTTTTCAACGTATCTGGTGTAAGTTTTAAACCTTTGAAGTGAAAAAATGCATATAGATTCTTAAGAAAAATAGAAAGAACAATAGTGGCATACACATAGTACACATAGATTTACCATGGAAACCATTAACTGAGAAAACCAACAAACCTTAGAGACACACCTCTTTCTTCATTTTTTTAACTTCATGATTCACAATACAATATATAAGTATTCCACAACATTCAAAGCCCTTATTCCCAAACCCGAATTAGATTACAACCCTAATCCCTTAACCGGGATTAGATTACAATGGGATGAAAAACCATTGACTGAAAAACAAGAAACAACCCAAAAAGTAGACCAAAAAAAATGCATGGTAATAACCTTAAAAATAAAATAACACATTTCCAACATGTGGATATACCCTATTTATCGAACAAATTTTACCTCCTATGATGAACTTTATATAAATCTAATAGCTATTTGATTATCTTGAGGGTGAAATTGAGAGCCTTGATCTATAACTATATCCCATGGAACACTGAATATAGTGAAGAATTGTTCATAGAAAAAAATGACCTTTTTTATCATTCTCTATTGCCTTGACTTCTACCCATTTGGTGAGGTAGACAATGAAAACCAAAATATATTATTTTTTATTAGAAGGTGGGTCAATAGGTCCCACAAACTCTAACTCCTAATTTCAAGGAGATCTAATGAAATTTGTGGCTATAATGGCATATCATTTTCTTGAGTAGGCTTAACCATGCATTGGCATTCATTGCAACATGATACATACTCTGCAACATCCTTATGCAGTGTTATCCAATAGTACCCAACATGTAGAATTTTGTGAATTATTCTTTTAGGAGCAAAATCCCCCCCACATGGCTTATCATGAAAATAAAAAATCATATTATAAATTTTATATTCATGAATGCATCATACCATAGTGATGCAGGAACATATACCCCCCCCAAAAAAAATCAAATTGGATCGTGAACCTTCCATAAGGAGAGGACGTGGACGTGACGTGGCCAAGAGGATAAGATTTCCTCAAATTTTGTGTAAAATGATAGGGTTGTTATGATACCATTTTTTTTTAGTGATCTTAGGGATATATCGAGGATACATTGGATCTAAGATGATCTAATTCTTGTAATTTGTAT
The DNA here is from genome assembly GCA_032191745.1 of Picea mariana. Taxonomy (NCBI): domain Eukaryota; kingdom Viridiplantae; phylum Streptophyta; class Pinopsida; order Pinales; family Pinaceae; genus Picea; species Picea mariana. Next base: position 71,893 of record JASDQU010436851.1, read on the forward strand.
TTAAACATGTATCTGCAAGAATGAGTGACAGAAGGCCAGACACAATGTAAAATTAGGCCAAGAGGGTAGCCTATCCCATAGAGGCTATGTTTGTGTGTAATTGAGCTCGATGTAATAGAATCTTGTGTATTTTATTGTATCTTTGTTATTCAGTGTTGTCTCTATGCGTGAACCCTATGTGTAAAAACCATGTCGAGCCCATGAATATGAATGTGTTTGTGTGTGAGAGGGAGAGAGAGTTTGTTGCAGATCAAAATGGTGAAGTGAAGCGCACTCCAGTGAGGAGGAACATTCACCATTGATCACGGTAGGACCAACTATAATCCATGAAATGTCGATCTGACTATCCATCAGAAGGAGAAATCAGAGAGAAAGGTCACAGTGGGCGTAGAGAAGTGGAAGTTATCGTGATCATTGATCATGAGAGATCGATGGTGTATTTTGACCCATCAGATCATAAACAAATACTCCAAAAGGAGACAGTATTATGACCTTTGGAGTTATAAACAGTTGGAACGTTTAATAGAAGAGAGACCCTTGACCAATGGCGGAGATATGTTCACAGTGAACTAGATCATTGTATTTGGAAGGAGACATGTGGAAGTTCATCAAAGTCGAAAGCTTGTCACTGTTTGAAATAGTCAGAGTGGCACTAGTGCTTATCGGAGTTGACCAGTCGGAGCAGTCCCAACACATCAGAGTGGCATGGAATCTAACCATCGAAGTGATAGGGGACAATCCATTAGAGTGTTCACAGTCCAAATGGTCGAAGTGACTCACTTAGAGGGAGTCTGACGATGATACTCTGTTAGAGATGTCCGACAGGGAAAATTTCGGTGGTCGAGGACAAGAAAGAGTCTTATAGCCTAGGGTTCTATCACACAATCATAACACGCAGTTGTATGGTGGGTAAAATAATTCTAATGTGCTAAGAACTTGGTTATAGCCCAAGGTCATATGGAAGAGGATGCTAGACCTATGTGAGGGGTGAATTTCCTATGAACTTCATGGAGATGAGTTTTGAAGAAGAGGGAGCCATTGTAATCTAGGGTATGGAAGAAAGGAGATTGATTGAGGAGTTTAATTACTTCCATGGACAAATGTTCAGTCCATTTCATGGGCCATAACCCATAGGTTCGAGGACCGAATTCATTGTTCTTCATGACCCCCATATTTGGTCTTCATCAAGTGGTATCATATTAGGGAAATTTTTCTTGTGTGAAGAGTGGGTAGATGCAGAATCTAGAGAAGAGAAAAGGATGTTCAGAAGGTTCTAAGAGGAGAGAATCTATAATATGAAAAGGTAAAGATCAGGAGAAATATTGATGAGGTATTGGGTAGCAGGTGTGGAGGCTTTATACAAAGTAAAGGCTTGGTTGTAGCTCACTATTGAGCATGAGGAGAAGTTGAATGTTATGATGGAGTGATGCATGAGGAAAATGAATACCATAGGTTGATGATGGAAGAAACAATGAAGACACATGATCAGGATATCAGGAATATTTTCTACCCTAGGATCCTGATGCAGACACATAGACCCGCCCCCAAAAAAAATCATATCAGATTGTGAACCTTCCAAAAGGAGAGGACATGGATGTGATGTGGCCAAGAGGACAAGATTTCCTTGCATTTTGTGTAAAACAATAGGGTTGTTATGATATTGTTTGTTTTGATCGATATTAGGGATATATCAACGATACATTGGATCTAAGATGATTTGATGCTTGTAATCTTCCTTTAAATATGTACTCTATGGGCATGAGTGGCAGAACGATAGAAACAATGTAAAATCAGGCTGAGAGGGCATCTTGGCCCATAGAGGTGTTGGGTGCAGGCCCATTTTGGAGAATAAAGCACAAACAAGGAAAATACAGCTAGAAGGAAAAGCAACATGTGCAAGGTAAACATGCATGCAGAGGAGGAAAGAATGAGAGGAACGCATGCAAGAAGACCTAACCATTCTAGGGTTAGGTTTTGGGTAAGAAGATGTAATGGTTGGTAAGCCAAAAACATGTATAAGTAACTACCTAGGAGGTCTAGGTCATGGGTCGGTTCTCTTTTTGATTGGTCATGGTTACTATGTCGTTCGAAGAGTATATCCAACACTTGGTGAATTACCCCAGAGGTGGTTATGCAATTCAAGGACATAGCCAACTTCAAGGATTCCATGCAGAACATGTGGATCCAAGCGCATAGGGATCCAGGAAAGGAGTGGCTTCAATTGAGATACCGTGTCACGGAGGAAGACGTAGAAATGGATATGATCGATTGGACAGACAACTGGAATATTACAGTCTTAACTCAATAGGTACCTAAGGGTACGGAAGTGGATGAGGAAAAACCAAGACACCTGCAGGAGACAAATTTGCGCCCAAAAGGTCGAAACCAACGTAGAAGCCATCATAACAAAAGAAGAGGGTGCAACAAAGAATAATTTGCAGGCAGGAAAGAAGTACACTAACTCAAAACAAAAAGAACAAGGAGAGGGGGCTACGGGAATGCAGGGAACCCCCTCAACATCTACTCCACAAGAACTAGGGCAACCTAAATGACCAATTTCACAGACAGGAGGAACGCGTAAGAAGGAAAAGGCGCATAAAGATCCACTCGAGTGCATGATCACAGAGGACGACGTTGACCTCGTGGCTGAGAAGGTGCAAGACCACGTAGCAAAAGACTTTGAAGAAGCCAAACACCAAAGGGGGAAGATACAAGATGACCTGGCTGGCATAAAGCAGGTCCTCGAGCAAATCAGAAATGTGCAGAGGTATAAAAGGGAAATAGAATCCTTCCCTGAGGGAAAAACAATAGTGACAACAAGGACTATGTCACAAATGGAACAAACAGTTCACACAACTTCCCAGGTGAGTCCAACATTCAGAGTAACAAATGACATGATGCAGATGGATGAAACCGCAACACAAACTCCATTGAAATATTTGGTGTAGGTCGACATGGTATTAGCTAAGATACCCATAAATACATACAGACTCCAAGTCAACGTCTCGCATGAGGTGCAGTCACATGCAAGGACATACGTAGTAGAAATAAACGAAACTAAAAGTGACAAGGAAGCATTGGATCTCATGGTTGAAAAATTAAAGTTTGAGACCATAAAAGAGAAAGAGCGTGTAGATAAAATTGAACAGGGGGTGGAAACATTCTACAACCACCTTCCAGACAGCGTGCAAGCCGAGAGTTCAAGTATAGAGGATAATTTCAATAATATTTCCCAAACCATCAACCACTATAGGCAACAGATTGAGGAATTGAAGGAAAATTGACTTCGATGACTCCACCTAAGGTTAGGGAGCATAGGAAAGCAAAAGTTGCACTCCAACTAGCAGAGTTGGAGAAACAAGATAACACAACAACACAGCTTTGGAAAGTTCTGGAGGAAGATGAGAAGGTACAATGGTGGGAACAGAAGGAAGAGAGAATAAGTGAAGAAATCTAGGACCTCAAGTAGAGGCAAAAGACAATCGACATCACTGATCGTTTAAAAGGAACACAACATATGAAGAGATTGCAAGCCAAGATAAAGACGGTGTAGGTGCACAAACAGTAGAGACAGGTAGAGATGGAACCCCTCCAAAAAAAATCAACATAAATGATCATGCAGTTGGAGACAAAGAAGAAGAATATGGTGCGGACACAGGAAAAATGCACAACCATAGTTCAAGAGGAAGTCACAGCGCAGAACTTAGAAGTGCTTACAAAAAAGGTCACGCAGGTCCAAACACAAGGAAGGGGACATGCATACAAGTTCTACAGTCTAGCAGAGGCTGTCAAAGGAGAGCATAGTGCCTAGGTGGCTCGGGATGAGCCACGTGTTAGTGTTGGGGGCTTGTTGGGTGCAGACCCATTTTGGAGTAAAGACTAATTTTGGAGAATAAAGCACAAAGAAGGAAAAGACATCTGGCAGCAAAACCAACACGAGCAAGGTAAACATGCATGCAGAGGAGGAAAGCATGTGAGGCATACATGCAATAAGACCTAACCATGCTAGGTTTAGGGTTTTGGTAAGGATATGTAATGGTTGGTAAGCCAAAAACATGTATAAGTAGGTACCTAGGAGGTCTAGGTCGTGGGTCGGTTCTCTTTTTGGTTGGTCATGGTTACTATGTTGTTCGAAGATAGAATGATTGTATATCCGATCCGTTTTGTAAGATGGTGAGATGAGGAGAGGAAATAAGGTAGATCTTGAGGGTTAGATCATAGGATGAGGAGCCTGGTGTGATCTAGTCCACCTCAATGTAGATCTTGACCTGTTTGATGTAGAGTTGTAATGCGCGAGGCGTTGTAGTTTTGGAAACACCACAGTAAAAGAGAAGAGTAGCCAAATATTTGTGGGTGTATCCCTAGAGGGGGTGAACCACAAAAGATCATGTGTTGTGTGATTGAGTATTGAGTATTTTCTTTACTGTCAATAATTAGATATTAGATAAATGCATGAATGACTTAAGTAGATCTGTTATTTTAAATGCATGAATAAGAATGAAATAATATTCGAGATAAACTGAATGTTAGATTAAACAAATGAAGATCACAGAGTGTAATCTCAGATCCCCATTCATTCCTAGGCTACAAGCACCTGAGTGTTACATACACCCATAAGAACTATATCGGGTGAGACTGCACAGTGCACTCTGTGTGTTGTGTTGCCTTATGGTTTCCCAGGAGGGTCGATAGTTATAGAGGGTTTTGTTGGACATCATAGTATATCTAAACCTGGGTCAGCCAAAGAATGGTAGCAAGAGTGGAGTAACCAACAAGAGGCCATGTTTGTGTGTAATCGAGCTTGATGTAATAGAATCCTGTGTATTTATTGTATGTTTTTTATTTATTGTTGTCTCTATGCATGAACCCTTTGTGTACAAACATTATCGAGTCCATGAATTTTAATGTGTGTGTGTGTGTGTGAGGCCAAGAGAATTTTTTGCAGATCGAAATGGTGAAGAGAATCACGCTCGAGTGAGGAGGAAGATCGATTGTTGATCATGGTAAGATCAACGATGATCCATGAAATGGCGATTTGAACATCCATCGGAAGGATAAATCGAAGAGCAAGGTCACAATCGACCTACAGAATTGGAAGGATCGTGATCATCTATCACAAGATATCAACGATGGAGTTTGACCCATCGAATAGGAGACATATACTCTGAAAGGGGACAGTTTGATGACCTTTGGAGTTATAAATGGTCAGAACCTCAATAGAAGAGAGACCCCAACCACTGGTAGAGCTATGTTTGGAGTGAACTAGATTAATGGATCCAGAAGGAGGCACGTGGTAGTTCATCGGAGTCAAAAGATTGTTAGAGTTTGAAATAGTTGGAGTGGCACCAATGCTTATCAAATATGACCAGTCGAAGCAGTCCCATCACATCAGAGTGGCATGGAGTCCGACCATCAGAGTGACAGGGGAGAAGTTTTCATAGTGGTCCCAGTCCGAATAGTCAAAGGGACTCACTAAGAGGGAGTTTGAAAATGGCACTCCAATAGAAAAGTTCGATAGGGGAAAGTCTGGTGGTATAGGACAAGAAAGAGTCTAATAGACTAAGGTTATAGCCCATAGTCATAGCACTTGATCATATGCAGGGATAAAGAAGTATGTTGTACTAAGAACTTGGTTATAGCCCAAGGTCATATGGAAGAGGTCACTATACCTACGTGAGGGGTGAAGTTCCTGTGAACTTCATGGAGATGCATTTTGAAGAAGAGCGAGCCAATGTAATCTAGGGTATGTAAGAAAGGAGATTTCTTGAGGAGTTTAATTGCTTCCATGGACAAATGTTCAGTCCATAACCCATAGGTTTGAGGATTAAATTCATTAATCTTCATGACCCCCATATATGGTCTTCATCACATAGTATTTGGTCCTTCTTTGAACAAATAACCTTGAGAAATGTTTTAGAAACTTTTTTGCAACAATATATTTAACTCTATTCACAAATCATGGGATCTACATTGAAACAATAAACAAAATCTCATCTAGGAAGGAGTCATATGCAAGTTCTTGGTCTGCATTGTTTGATAATATGGAAAGAAAATATGCGACAATATTTTATTGGCCAAGATTATCGAGTATACTTAAATCAAATTCTTGTAGTAAAAGTAACCATTTAATAATGGGACCATTTATAAATGATTTTTTTATTAGATACCTAACTACATAATGGCCAGTATGCATAAAAGTGGGTAATTTCATAATATATCGATAGCATAACTACTGCAATGAATTATTTCTCTATGATTGTATAATTTAGTTATATGGCTAAAGGATTTCTATTGATGTAGTAGATTACATATGGTTCATTAGATTCCTTCTATCCAAGAAAAACTCCTAAGGCTTTCTCAAAAGCATCAATATGTATGTCAAAATAAAAAATCCCAATTAAGTCAAGAAAGTTGTGAATGTCCCTTTATTTTTTTAGGTATGAGTAGATCATGTATTATAGAATTTTTTCAAGATCAACCCATGTTCTTGACCCTTTGTTTTTTAGGTATGAGTAGATCATGTATTATAGAATTTTTTTCAAAATCAACCCATGTTCTTGAAATAGATATTTGATGTCCCAATACTATTTCTATGTTCATTAACATCGACCATTTTTCATGGCTCAAAGATAAGTTCACATCTTAACAATGCTAAAATATTTTTTTAATTAGTTTTCATGGCTCAAAAATAAATTCATATCTTAACAATGTTAAAATATTTTTTTAGATTGGTTAAAGCCTCTTTGAAAGTATTATCTTGAACTATGAAATAAATCTACACAATCATGAAATGTATATGAAAATATACTAAGAATAGTTCTTTGAAACATAGTATGATAATTCCATAAACCAAAAGCAAGAAATTTGTGGGAAAATGTACCTTAGGGACATGTAAATGTAGTCTTGTCCTCGTCATGTAGGATAATTTGAATTGATTAGATCCACTAAATCCATAAGTAGGAAGATTTTTTTTTTTTGCTTGATAGCACATCTATAGCTTAGTCAATAAACGGAAAAGGAAAGTGGTCTTTTCTAGTATTTTTATTAAGTTTTTTTTTTTAATCTACACACTCTCCATTTACCTCTTTCATAGGAACAATAACAAATGGGAATACCCATTTGTTATTTGAAATTGGGTATATGAAACCAACATCTTAAAGAGCAGCAAGTTCCTACTCTTTTCAAAATGAGATAGGAAGACATCCGAGCCCCTGTGCAGCACATTCACATTCATGTTTGAAGCTTTATATTTTTAGATAAATTTTGGTTTTTATTGATTATAACGTTTTTGAAAAAAATGATTCAACTTTGAAAAAAATGATTCAACTTTGAAAGTTGACCTTTCATTAGGACTTGAATAATAAGAAATTTTTGGTTTTCTCATTCCATTTTATTAATAATATATGAAATTTTGTTTTCTCATTTCGTTTCATTATAAATTATAAAATAGCAACAAGTTTTGGTAAGACATATATTTAAAAAGTTAAAAAAAAAAAAATCAAAAATATTATTCTTTAATATAATAAACATAATGTTAATGTTAATTTTATGTTTTCATATATATATAGACTTATTTTTAACTTTAAATTTATTATATAAAAAATGGATTCATATTAATAATACTCAAATCTAATTATAATTTTATATTAATTAAGTATAAAAATATATTAATTTTGACTTATTTTTAACTTTAAATTTATTATATAAAAAATGGATGTATAAGTAAAAGAATGTACGTGTATTGCATTGCATTGCATGTAGGCACTTCACTTGGTTTGCATGAACTATGAATGAGAGATAACATTTAATGTTAAGAAGTAATATCTCTAGTATTACTTCTTTATAAAAACAAATACTTAAATTTGTGCTTTGAAGTAAACATAATCTAATATATTGTTCCTTTTTCCTCGAGAAGAGATCAAATAAAAAGTTAAATTAGAAAAGTTAAGTTAAATTTTTTTGAACTTCCCATTTAAATTGGATGAAACTCAAAAACTTAAGGATTAAAACAATTGAAAGTTATTGATCTTCATGCCAACTAAACTAATTGGAAAAGGGAAAATCAATTACTATTAGTCCCTAAACCTGAAGGGAAGGGACTAATAACAGGGAAGGGACTAATAACATTTGTAGTTCATAATTTACAATTCAAGTATAGGTTTCATCTTTCCTTAATGCCCCCTAATGGGTAAAAATTCATCCTTAATGTAAATATGGTGCTAGCATATTTTAGATGAACAAATTTAATATCTTCATAGTACCAACCAGATGCAATGCTATAAGTTTGGAGTAAGTTCATCGGTTCTTGTTTCTAAGTAGAATTAAGTTTACTATCAAGATTTGCTTAGAAATATATCTATTATAGTGATCACGTGGTTCGAAGCTTCAATGGTGACAATATTATTCAAATATTTATAATATTTATAGATGTCCAAGTTTTTACATGTTCTTATTAATGCATCATATACCACTAATACATCATATACCACTAAGAATTTCGTGGTGTCTTTATCATGAAACATATTTTGATCAAATTACTTAGGGCGCTCTTTAATATGCATATTTGGAGGGTAACTAGATTCTACCTAAAATTAAAAATTAGTGTATTCTCATCCAATTATTTTAATTCCAAGGCTTTGTCTAATGTGAGAATAAGTTGAAAAATAGCTCCAATTAATGCTTTTTTTCACTTGTCTTACCCAAAGTGGTTATTTAGGCTCTATGAATGTTTTAGTAAGAGAATAAAAAGTCAATTTTTTAAGATACTTCTAATGGATAATAGTCACATATCTTGTTTCTAGCCAAATATCAACATCAAATATTGCTAACCAATGTCTACCAAGTTATTTGGTCAATAATGAATGTTTTAGTAAGGGGATAAAAAAATATTTTTTAAAGATATTTCTCATGAATAATGGTCATATCTCTTGTTTGTAATCAATATAAACATCAACTATTGCTAGCTAAGGTTTACTAGTTTATTTGCTTTCTATGAATGTTTTAGTAAGGGGATAAAAAATCAAAATTTTAGGATACTTCCCAAGGATAATAGTCACATCTTTTGTTTGTAGCCAATATCAACATCAACTATTACTAACCAAGGTGTACTAAGAATCAATGGATAGACACTAAGTCTAAAATTAGTTTCTATCACCATGAAGTCTATTGGATATTCCCATGAATCTATGGAAGCTGATATATCTTCTAGCATTCCCTCAATATTAAAAATTGACCTATTATCCATTTGAACAATGGAAGGAGTTTTCCTTAACAAACTGTCTAGGTTCAACTTGATCATAGTTTCCTTGGTCATTACATATATTATTTCTCTTAAGTCTATTAAATTTTTTTTGATTAAAAATTTGGCTCTGTATAAATCTACTACAAGGAAACCTAGATTAGTATAGTTGGGGGAAAAGACCTTTCCCAACATAAGATCAATGAGTTGTCATACTACATGGATCATTGTAGGATGTTTCTTCTTTCTTCCAGATTTCTTAATGTATGGTTCCTTGATAACTTGGCTATATATGGGTACATCTTAGATAGCTTTAAACAATGTAATCTTAGAACACAAATTCTTTAACTCTCCTAGAAGATAAAATTTTTCTTGACTAGGTGCTTTGATCTACTAAAGCCTTTCTGAAAAGATGGAACTTTTCTAGAGGTGACAAGTGTGGAGGGGATTATCCTTGATCTCGAGGGGAAAAATAATTGACTTATGTGTGGGGTTTAGGGACGTCCAAAAATAAACAGGCCGGAGCATATGCCATCCTTTAGGGTCTAATTTCAATAAATGTAGATGGAGTAAGGAATCTAATTTTCATCGGTGATTCGAGTATAATAATCAATATAATGAATTCTAAGAAGATTCCTTCTTATGGAAATCTAACATCACTCATAACAAGGATTCAAAAGGAAACTCTCGTATTTCAAAAGTTTTTGCTCTTCCAAGTCCTAAGGGAACTCAATCAACAAGCTAATGATGGTCTTGCAGATGAAGCAACAAAGTTAAAAAAAGGGGTCCTTAGGAAAAATGGGGTTCCATATGTTCAATCCATTACCCAATCTCATTTGTGATTTATAAACATAAAGGTACATCATCAATTTAATAATCAACCCATGTCATAGTACTCTTGACTTCATGTGATATCAAGTAGGGGGATGATATGTGAAGGGAATTATTCACCATCCTTACACATGTTAGAATTAACTCTCAAATAGCTTTGTGAATCCTTCGGTGTGACATTTCAGGACTCGGGTGGGATAATGGCACAATTTGTGGGTGGTTTTGGTACATAGCTTTTGGTGGCAGTTGTCTCTGGCCCTACATGCCTTCTTGGTAATAAATTATCATTGTCTATGGTTTTTTCCTGAGTTTCTATCTAGTATAGACATTTCTAGTGGTTTTGTGGTGTCATGTTAATGCTTTATTCTATAATCATGTCATTTCTTTAGTGTTCAGGATTCTAGGTTCTTGTGACCTTATGTTTCTTTTGGGTTGTTTGGTGGTTTTTATTGATGTTTCGGTGATATAATTCATGGACCGTCCCTCATACACCCTATTATACCCCCATAGAACAATTCTTGTCTTTAGTGACAACCTATAGGGAAGAACAGGGTTGTTTTTTGGGACTTGCCTTTTTGGACTCTTTATAATTCCCTCTTGATTGAGAAACAATCCATAAATATGGACTATAGGGAAGCCAAAGAATTTTGTAGAGTTCATTGTAGACATGAGGAATCTATCAATAACAATAGAACCTATAAATTCTCAATAACCACCAAAGTTCATGAAAATGATCAATATATCTCTAAAAATGCTTTGGTCGTGAATTCCCTAGTTCAATAGAAGAAACAAATCCAACTGTGGAAGAAGAATGTTCCATGTTTATTAACATGGTTTGAAATCTTAGTAAAGGCTCACACTTAGCTACCTTTAATTAAAGAATTTTAGTCAACTTATCTCAAGAATACCTCAAGGAAGAAGACCCAATGCATCAAATGACGGAGGACATGGACCTAAGCAATCAAGATTCCCACCCTACCAATATTGGACAAGATGAATCCATCAAAAAACATGTCTTTCATTCACTTATTGTTTTGTAAAACAATAATTGTATTAGGTGTCTTTTTTAGAGTATATACTAGCAATAAGTTTTTGAAGGCTACAACAAAGGATGATCTAGAATTAGTTTTTTGACATATTTTATCTACTTGTATTGCCATTCATATTCCATGGAAGATTTCTTTGCACACTTCCTTGTTGTTTAGCATATCTACAACTCGTTATAATATAAATTTACCAATTTATATTAATAAAAATATGGATCTTTTCTTTATTTTTCTTTTGGGAAAGTTTGTTGGGATTGATATTGGCTTGAGGAAGTTGCATTATGTAATTTTTGTTTTGCAACCTTATCTATAATTATAGGTGGTGAGGGATCTGTTACCACCCTTCCTAAGAGAAGGTTAAACTCATTACATTCCACAAAACTTGATTAGTAAGTTACATAAGTTGCCATATCATTATTGTAAACGGGTTGGACTGACTTATTATTAGGATTTGATATAGTTTGGGAAATCATTTGTGGCTAATTTGGGGGTTGTTGATTAGTGTTTTGTTGAGGAGGTGGAAACAATTTTTTTTTTTCTATTATTTCTACAATCATTGTTAAGGTCTCCAATATTATTGAGGATTAATCCATTGTGTCTACTATGGAGGTAGAAATTGGAATAATTCCATTGGCTATCCTAGAGGTAATTGATATTTCCATTGTTGTGTAACTCGGGATTGTATTGGACATTTACATTGAATTGAAGGATACCGGGTTGTGGGAGGAATAGGTGTTTGATTATTAAAACTAGAATTAAAATATTAGGGGTGTCTATAAGGCACACCTTGTGGAAATTGCTGTGATAGTCCTTGGCTTCTTTGGTTGATGAAGCATACATGCTCCACCTTCTCTTAAGATCCTTGGTACATAGTTTTCAAACTAGGTAACATTGGGCATTGAATAGTACTCTAGTTCTCTTAAAAAATACTATAAACCTCCATATTATCCAATGAAAATTCATTGGAGAATTTCTTCTTCATGCATTTAGGACAAAACATACCAGATTCATTTTATCACCTGCTTCTTCTTAATTTGGATAGTGTCCAACTACATGGAGAATACATGTAGCATGTCTTTCTTCATGTCCTCCAACAAATTTCCAATATATGATTTAGTTAGACTAGTTATTTCCCTTGAGGATTGCATAATATTTACTCTACAAATTTTTGTTTTCATTTTAGCAACTCTTGAATAGATCTTGAAAATTTCCCTCAGCTCATAATAGGAAAGAGAAATTTCTTTATGTAATTAAAACCACTCTAACTGTGGTTGAGTTATCAAGTTTTAAACCCCAACTTAACCATCATAGATTCTTTCATAGGCCACCTCACATGATGCTAAATTTATTCCTTTGTACCATGAAATGTGTTTCATAATTCCTCTTAATTCTCTTTGGGTTGTACGAGTCAAAGAGAATCTACAACATACACATAATAATGTAATTGTTTCTTTAGGAAGGGTTCCAAATATTCCTTCGAGTACTTTATGCTGGACAATTGGTTTGGAAATTTGGTTTCCATTGATGTCAACCCTTGGAGATTGATCTCAACTCTTGGAGAAGTCTAGAATCCCTAGATATATGCTTGAGATTGATGGTAAGTTATTTTTCATTGATGACAACAAGAGTGGTTGATGTCAACATGTGTGATGGGTGGATTTAAAGAAGTCTACAAGAAGCCCCAGAGGTGTGGTTATGGAACCCAAATTTTATCAAGGAATAAGGACATGAAAGACAACATAAATGAAGGTTTTACCTTCATATATGGACAGTACTCATCATTCCATTTCCGGTGATAGGTGGAATGTCGCATAGTTCCTCATGGTCGAGGAGCTATGAGGTCATGAAGTTGGAAGCCCCAAAGATGGGTCAAGAAGCCCCTATGGAATCCCTAAGATGGGTTAAGAAGCCCCTGATTCGTTTCAATTCATTAATGAAAGGGTAAAGTGGTTGTAACAAGAAAGTTCAAGAATCCCTAAAGTTAAGGAAAGAGATTACTTGTAAAAAGTATATATACACCTCAATAAGTCACTCATAAGTACATTCACACACACATTCTATTGAATATATTATGTGTGAGTAAGTGATTCTTATTTGAGTTAACCAAGGAGATTCGAGGCGAATTTCAGAGGGAAGATGAAGTAAAGAAAAGAGAAATTCCAAGAGAGGATGAAGTCTTGTGTTGATGTGTTCTAAGGTATGTTATTTAAATGTTATCTTACCATTTTGTTATAACTTGTTTTATACAATTATTCAAATAGAAAAAAATGGAGGAGGTTGTGAAGACATGTCAAGGTACATGTGGTAAAATTTTCAGCTTTTGGGTCATTATATTTGTAGAGATACACTCTGTGGAAAATAGGGTTTTGGGCTAATCCTAAAACTAGTATCAAACAAGTGTTCCAGGTAAAAAGGACATAACATCTTCATAGAGGATCCAAATTAAGTGTGACCAAATGAATTGGATAGATTATAGTCTGTAGTATGTTTTGTAGGTTTTTTAGATCCAGATATCAAATATTTCACGTGTGGAATGCTCTACAAGTTCGATCTCTAGAATAAGATAGAATTCAACAAGGTCTCCCATTTTTGTTATAAATCCTTTATTGGGATGTTCCAAGTAGTGAAACGTGGAGAAATTGTAGATAAGATATTGAATAATATTGGGTACAAATTTCATATCTTTATTCAATACAGGTATAGAGTTATGCTTGTTGAAAGTTAGGGTTTGCGACTAATCCAAAAACTAGTCCTGTGAGACTAAGGTAAAGTTTGATGAAGATGTTATTCTCTTGTTATTGAAGTTGAAGAGGGTCTATAGGTCATTATTACATTATATCAAGTCAGATACAGGTCACAAGTATTCTTATGTGATTACATCTTATGCTTGGTGATGGTATGGTACATGCTTGAGAGGCATGTCTTGTTGATGCTTAACACATATTGGTTGTATTTGTATCTTAGTATCTTGTTTGGTTACATGGTGATGATGATATATTCTTGAGGCTTATTATTGGTATAGTCTTGAAGAATTGACACATGGTGTATTGTTTTGTAACATACCCACTACCTAAAATCAAACTATTTCGTTGATTTCTCAAAAATGAGAATCCCTGAAGCTTGCAGCAGCGAAATGCCAATCTCAATCCACGGGTCTTTATTTCCCTGTCACGACCTCTTCTTCATGTGCCGATGACATTTCCCTGATGATAGTTTTGGGTTTCGGGGTTTCGTGATCCCTTATGACAAAACTTCCTGTCCTCTCGAACTCCCGATCTCTGATGGGCAATTTCACCGATACGTGCCCTTTACGCGTTAGCCCTCCTGGCTATGCTCTGGTCCACATGACCTTCTCCCTATATGACCGCAACCATACCTCCTCATCAGGTTTTCAGACTTTTCAATGTTGAAATACACTCATCCTCAGGATTCGCGATCTCTTGAATCTCGACGTGCTCTTTATGCACTAGCTCTCCTGGCTAGGCTCCTAGCCCATATGACTGTTATTCCCGTGACCATAGTCTTGCCTCTCGTCGGGGTTTTGAGCTTTTAAATGCCACAATGCATTGGCCCACGAGATTCCTGATCCTCCGAATCCCGATACGCTCCAACTTCTGTTATCCCTCCAGGCTAGACCTTTGGTCCACGTGACCACTATTTCACAAGACCGCAGCCTTGTCTCCTGTCGGGGTTTCGAACATCGCAATGTCGAAATTCCTAAACATTTTGTCCTTGGAATCCCCGATATCCCGATGATCGAAATGCCGATAGACGAATTCCTATCGAAACTTTCCCCGATGGCTCCGATTGCTGCCGCGCATCCTCCTCTGATGGACGGTCCTGATCACCTCTCACGATTTCGAGACTTCTGATGCTCCGGAAGTCTTGTCCTCAAGACTCGCGAAATGCCGAACCCCGATGCACTTATTGACTTCTCTATCGAGACATCCCCGATGGTCTCGATCTCCGCCACATGCCCGGGTTGATGGACGACCTTGATCCAATCTCATGATTTCAGAGTTTTCGAAACCCCGAGACAAAAATTCTCTGTCAACTCAAAACCCCGTTAGCCGATATACCGACGGGCTCTCGATTTCTGCCATGTGTCTGCACAAATGGACGGTCCAGATCATTTCGTCGTTTCGGGACTTGAAATGCCCCAACGTTCTTGACCTCAAGAACTCCGATATCCCGCGTACCGATATCCCGAGTACCGATATCCCGATGTGTCAACCTTCTCGTCGTGATTTTACCTCTACTGTTCACGAAGGTTTAACCCTTGTGCATCTCTTAACAGATCCAACGGCTGTCGGGTTTTTCTAGCTACGATCTAATGGCTCAGATATGTCCCACCTCATGCATTCTTCCACTACTTCATGGATGTGGAAAGATAAACGGTCCAAATGTTCTCATGGACCTTAGGGATCTACGGTCCTAAACTCTTCACTACCCATAAAGACATAGGAAAACCAAGTGGTAAGGCCTTTAACACCCTACTTTCTCCTACTAATATAACAGTCATGGGGGATTGCAGATTTCTCGACGGAATCTCATCCGTCGATCACCACCTATCAAGGTTAAGGCCCTTAACACTTCCTCCTCTCCTTCTGATTTGACGGTCGTGAGTGACCACAGATCTCCTGATGGAGTCTCATCCATCGATTCGATATTCCATTCTTAAGCTGCCATCTCGGGTTTTTAAGAGGATCGTTTCTCCTCATACAGATTTACTAAGGCTTTATGCCTTCACATTTACCTTCCAGGTTCTTGAGGGGTTATTCAAGGAAGGTATTTCTATGGGGAGGTTCACCCAGGGTATTATCTGAGGCGGATATGGGTATCGTCCTCCCGAGAACCAGTCATGAAGTCTGAATGAGATTAGTACGCATATAAATAATGAATTTATGAGGACACAAGCCATACGTAGTCTTTCCATACAATACACAACTACTAGTACTGATCGAAATACCACCCAGACATTCTTATAATGAAAACATTCACAGTTTCACACCTTATGAGCATAATTATCAGAATACATATATTTCAAGATGCCAAAGGAAAAACACTTATCAGAAATAACACCAGGGGTTATGCAACTGCTGAGAGGGGTGCTCGTTTCCA
>JASDQU010436851.1:94885-109355 GCA_032191745.1 Picea mariana
ACGAGATTGCAGATATATGAATGAAGATGTCCCCATGCCAACCACAGTATGGAGAATGAAAGAGATTCCAAACAATTAAGATTGTCGTATAACATTAAACGTTGAAGAATGTAAATAAGAATATGAATGGTACATAGACAATGGATGTTCTTCACACATGACCAGGGATCAAGACAAATTCATCAGCTTGAAGAGAAAGGGTGGCAATGTTTCATTTGGAGATGACTCATCTTCCAAATACTTGGAGAAGGTGTAGTAGAGATTGGAAGAAAAAATGTAAAAGCAAAGAATGTTCTATTGGTTGAAGACTTGAATCATAACCTACTCAGTGTTAGTAAAATGTGTGATCAAGGATACACTCTTACGTTTGACTCCCGAAAATGTAAAATCAAAGAAAATAACTCAGGAAGATTGGTTGCAACTGCAACAAGAAGACCGAACAACATATACATCCTAGACATGAAGAAGAGAGAGAAGGCATAAGCCACACAAAAGGATTCTAAGGAAAAAAAAAGTACCAAAGACCAAAAATAAGGATGAAGTATTATTGAGTGCCACATGTTCAGGGGGAGCAACCCCAAAGAAGAGAGTTACATTTTTCCATTAAACTTAGGGGTGAAACCCTACCCTTTGCCATTGATGTCAAAGGGGGAGAAAAATTGGGATCATGATGATAGGGGGAGCATGAGTGTTTCGATCAATGACAAAGGGGGAGATTGTTGGAAGATTGGTTGCTGGCATTGATTTCAACCCTAGTCATTGGTTTTGGACCGCAAGATTGATGAAGGTATTTGGACATGAAGGACAATGAAAATGAAGATACACCACCCATGGATGGATAGTATACATCATGTTGTTTCCGGTGGTATGTGGAACATCACGTGGATCCTCATGGTTGAGGAGAAATGATTTTTTGAAGATGACAAAGTGAATTGAAGAAGGAAGTACATGTAGGCCCTGAAGATAATTAAAGAAAAGAATTACAAAATAAGAAAGTGTCAAGTCGACCCTAATGCTAAAAGTAAGTGACATAAATGGTATGAATAAATATCATTATACATTCATTTGAAATATAAGTCGAATTTAAGAGGAAATCATAATTAAATAAAGCCGGATTTCAAGGGAGGATGAAGTCTTTTGGTGATGTGTTCTAAGGTATGTTATTTTCGGGTCATCTTACCATTTTCGCTATAATTTTTTTTTCTAGAAAGATTCAGATGGTGAAATTGCTATGGTATTGAAAAGACATGTCAAGGTACCTGTGGTAAAAGTTTCAGCTCTTGATTCGCTACAATTATGGAGATACACTCTGTGGAAGATAAGGTTTTTGACCAGTCCTGAAGCTAGTCAATACACATGTGTTCCGGGTAAAATAGTCATAACTTATTCATAGAGAATCTAAATGATGTGGAATCAATTTCATTGGAAATATTACGGACTTTAGTTTCTTGTGTGCGAGTTTCCGAATCAAATGTTACATATTGAGCGCGGGGCATTCTATACAAGTTCGGTCTCCTGAATAAACCATAATTGAATAAGGTCTACCATTCTTTCTATAACTTCCTTTTGGGGAGGATTCAAGGAGTGAAACTTGGAGAAGTTTTAGAAAATAAATTGAGTAATATTATCTATAGGATCATAGTATTCCAAGAATTGAAGAATTTCAGAAGTTGAAAAATTCTCATGAAGCATTATCAGGTTCTATGTGATGGTTGGTTGATGTTGATGATTTAATATAAAGTTTTATTATCTCTCATATATTCTTGGGTGGAAGGAAGTGGAAAGGATGGAGAGTTAAACCCTCTCTTTATATTGGAGGATTGTATCTTCCTCTTGGAGGTTTATCCCTCCCTTTACATTTGAAAGCTGTAGCTACCTTTGGAAGTCATTACTTCCCTTGAACAATAACTATTGATTATTTCTCATATATTGTGCATGGTGTACTATGGTGTATTGGTGTAACTCTTATACTATTATTCATTGCTCATTGGATATAATTGAATGGTTCAAGTATAAGTTGAAAAAGGTTTTAATTTGTAATTGATATTGATTCACCCCCCTCTCAGTATCAACACCACGTAGTTCATCTTCTTGGGAACGTGCATAGTTTTGATTTGTGGTGAACGCACAATATTCAAACCCTTAGGGTTCCAACAAAGAAAAGGGAGAAACAATTGGAAGAAATCTAGGAGAGGATCAATTGGTTACAACAAGAAGAAAAATAAATAATAGACCCAATGGCTCAAAATGAGAATATGAAAGAGATATAGAAAGTGGATGATTAACTGAAAAAATTGTTTTAGTCTACCAAGTAGGTCTAGTAACAACCAAGGAAACTTTGACCAATCATGTTGGGGAATTAAAATACATTAAAACAATTGATCAATTTCATGGAAACAAATTGGTCATCGGTGTAGGAGACTCAACCATAGGCACCTAATGTTGACCAAGAAAATGTATACTTGATTAGTTTGAACATTTTGGTGGGTAAATGGGAAAGGGGATTGGATGAATTCCTTGTCTTTGGGAACAAATTATTGGAGGTGGTATCGTGGGACCTTTGTTTGGGAAGACTGCAAAGGATGTAGAGTCAAGTAAAGGCAGTGGAACTTGACTTGAGGGAGAGCCAACAAGTGTGGTCAAGGCTTGTTGGGCCCCTCATTTTGAATTTTGAATAAAAGAATGTTACAACTACAAAAAGAATAGAGTGGCGAAAGCTCAACAAATAGAATAAACATAAGTCATGTCAAGTGGATAAAAGAATACCAACAATAGTTAGGAGTCTCTTCACTAAAGGGATACCAAAGCTAGAACAATAGGGAATCTAGGTGATCAACGATGAAGTGGAAAATGGATGGATACATGTGGTTGGCATAGAAGCATATAACAACAGGTCCATCAAGCTAGGACTAGGATAAGACTAACAACACTGTGCATTTTTAATGAATTGTTGTACTCCAAGGCACGACACTATATTATGTAAAGGCTCAGGCCTAGAAGGGGTTGGTTGATAAAAGAGTGATTGTTTTGTTAATTATCAGTTTTGTAAGGGGTTCTGGGTTAATATTGAATTTTCTCTATCTAATATATTCTATGTGGTTGTAGTTCTTAGAAACTCTTAAAGAATGTATTAGGTCATATTAGATATCAATGGAATGAGACCCCATTTAAAAAAATTGTTGTCTTCCTTTAATATGGTGATAGTGTATTTTATTATTGTTCTATGTATGTTTTGTTGAATGAAAACAATCTACTTGAGTCCATGTCAGTAACTTAACTAAGAGTATGTTCCTAGATTTGTGTATTCTTAAAGTACTACATACATTGATAATACATTGATAATGGTTGCACATCAATGGACTAGTCAATCTGGAGAAGAATGTGGAGATGTTCTGATATGTTGGGTGTCAATCACAATAGTCATATTATACAAGCCCGTATAGTATTCAATTACACTATAATGCTTTAGGTGAGACCTTCATGTTCATAGAGATTGAAAATAGTAACACTTAGACTACATCAAACACCTTCCTTTTATTAGATACCAATATGATCCCTAGTCTAAAATCTAACCAAAATACGAATAAATTATGATTTATATGCAAATTATCTATGGAGAAACAAAAGTCTATGTTAAGTGATCAAAATTTTAGTCTTTATGAGAAATTGATAGAATCAAATATCATGATTTTAAACTTGGCATAAAATGGATATAATATAGCATATATGAATACTAATGCGGAAATCATTATAATAGAG
This sequence comes from Picea mariana, assembly GCA_032191745.1. Lineage (NCBI taxonomy): Eukaryota > Viridiplantae > Streptophyta > Pinopsida > Pinales > Pinaceae > Picea > Picea mariana. Next base: position 98,645 of record JASDQU010436851.1, read on the forward strand.
ATTAAATAATATATATTCAACACTTTTAAATTAAACATAATGGTGATCACGATTGAAGGCCAAGATTTATTCATAAGAAACTTGGAGGCCAAGATTGAAGACGCCATTTGGTGGGGAATGGGTTGAAGATTTCAATATTCATAAGAATGAAATGGGAGTTATTGCCCAATTTCTTCCCTTAATAGCCTTTATTAGGTTAACAAAAGGTTAGCGAAGGTTTTTAAGCCATAATCAGTGGGAAGTTCCCAAACAAAATAAATAGTGGCTATGATTCAAGTCCGTGCCAAATACACTATTAATATTTAGTGGCTATGATTCAAGTCCGTGCCAAATACACTATTAATATAAATATGTATCAATAATAATACACTATTAATATAAATATGTATCAATAATAATACACTATTAATATAAATATGTATCAATAATAATACACTATTAATATAAATATGTATTAATAATTTTTTAATAAATATCGCCAAATACACTATTAATATAAATATGTATCAATAATTTTTTAATAAATATCCATTTTAAATCATAGTTGGTCTTTCAAAAAATACTTTTTTTGCATTACAAAGCAAGTGACTTCATTGGTATAAATTAGTGTTCAACAAATGCTAATCAATCTATGCATGCATTTCATTTGTATGAATGTGTTAGTGATGATAATGGATGATAAATGTGTGGTGCATAATTCCATGCTATAATGAAGATTAGTTTATTGTATCGATGCTTTCAATTTTTGTTGTTAATGTGCCCAACAGAGATAAATTGAGTAGTAAATTATGTCAAAGGTGGAATAGCTACATTTTCCCTTGTACTCATATTAATGAAAGTGCTCTTACCTAATGGTACATGTTTTTTTTCTAAATTTTCTCGTACAAGAGTGTTGAAGATTACAAGATAGAGCAATGTGAAATGATCTATCTTGTTGAGACATATTTACATTTTTCCTTGTACTCATATTAATGAAAGTGCTCTTACCCAGTGGTACATGATTTATGTTTAAATTTTCTCATACAAGAGTGTTGAGGATCAAAAGATAGAACAATGTCAAATGATCTATCTTGTTGAGACATATTTTATGAAGAAGTGGTAATTGTGGTTGAATTGCTCATGAATATTTGGCGCCCATGTGAACCCCATGAGGTAATGATGAGTCCTAGTGACGTGGTTTTCTATTATTATGGGTAAAGGAAAGCTTACCCAATAATTTTCCATAAGAAAATACTACACACAATCTATAATGTTGAATAAAATTAGTCCACCCATCTGAGCGAAGGAGAGGGTGACCAAAAGATATGTGATATGGTATGTAACCTAGTTGTTATTCTAGTTCTTGCAAAACCCTTGTGAACATGTGGGACTTGTATGAGTGCTTGGAAAAATATCAATATAGGGATCACCAATAGTTTGTAATAGTGTGCTTATGAGTGCCAAGCTGATAGTTACATTTATTGCATGCCATGGCCTTTTTCATCATTGCATGCTAGGTCTTTCGCATGAGTAGTAGGTGAATCCTAAACAATGCTCTATCTTGGATCATAGTCCCGATTAGTAGGTGACTCCTAGAAGTTGCAACAAGATGGATGGGGAATTCAATGGTGTGAAGGAGAGTGAGGTATCAAAACTATGGAACACCCATGTAAGACTTGATTCCAATCTACAAATGACTTCAAATGCTCATGACAAGTCTGAAACCCTAGCCACAAAATTCACCAAAAGTAATGGAAGGTGCCAATGGGTAACCACAACTGTGTATTCTAGCTTTCCATGTGTTTGTGCCATATAGAACCATGATTTAGATCACAAGTGTCACCACCATTTAGATCACAAGTTCCATAACAATTAGCTTTCGACTAAAGAACAAAATAGTCCTATTCCCTATTGCATCATAGCTCTTGTATTATGAATGTATCAATTACAATATTTGGTTCTTAGAGTTAGAATGTGTTTATATTTTTTCTAGTGGCTTGATGTAATTTTGCACTTAGTAAATCATAATGATAATCATTCTAACATCATTTGTGGGGCACTTATTCATGTACCATGGCATTACTAGAATTTTGTAATATAGCACATGTGGACATGGAGATAGCTTTGGGAGTTATTTGGCGGTGACATGTCTCTCAAGTAATGATGACCTACACTCATATGTTATTATTATCTACTACTTCTTCCTTATCTTTTGATTATATTATCATAAAACTTTATGGATTTGTTGATCTCCACCCTTGATTGTGCCTTATGATCAATGGTTAATGTTTCCCTTGGTTACTATAAATTGAGACAATTGCTATTGAATCAAGGGAGGGTGAAGGGTGTCTTATAGTATTGATCATTAAACTAGACCCTATAGGTCTTTAGGCTAGATCATTCATATGCTTGAGAGTTGTATGGATCCCATTTGAACTCCATACATGTGTGTGCTCTAGATACTGTAATTGGGAGAGTTATACGAAGAATAAGAAGGCCTTGCTTCCATGGATGTTTCCTCACCTTGGAGTTTTATCACGTAAATATCTTGATAGGTCTACTTTTATTTGTTTGACTCTTTCTATAAGATTTTAGATAGATTAGATATTGGTTACATATATATACATATTTTTTCTGTGATTTCATGATATCAGATCCATACATCTAACTCCTTGGATGAACATCCTTATTTGTTGAAATATCGGATAGGAGATCTACTATTTCCTTCCATAAGAATTCAACAATAGTGATTGAAGTTTTTTTTTGGCACCAATTTATGAGTAGATCTATTTATTTTTTAGATATGCTAGTCTAAATTTTAAAATATGTTTTTTTAAGCCCACTTTTTTATAGATCTACAAATTTAGATCTAAATCTCATGCTTGGTTTCCACAAACTCTAAGCTATTTGTTCCAACTTTTACAATACCATTGCATTTGAATCACTCCAATTGATCGTCGACACTTTCAACCTATTGGATTACATTTAACTTCATCTTCTACTATCAAGAGATTGTTCATTGATAAATTGTGGACTTGCCATAATGATGCATGCCTTTTCTCTTGGAGAATATTTCTTGTATTTAGTTGTCTATTTACTTCACCAGTTTTGGAGTGGTGCGTGTGAAGTGTTTAGAGATAGATTGGTTCTGCATATTATTACTAATTTATCTTGGGTTTCTTGGCACTTGATAATGAGAATATTTATGGTGTCATTAATAGTTATTCTACATTGGTTCTTGACAATAGCAGGTGTCTTCTTCTTGCACCTTATTAAAGATCTAGTTGCATCATATTTATGCATTCCTACATTGTTTCACTCAACAACTTATCGTGAGATTATCCTTTATAGAAGTAAATTTTAATGCTATATTTTCCACTTATCTAGGATGTTTGAAATTATCATTAAGGGGGAAAGTAATGTAATGTCATCTTCTCCCAAACATGTTCATTACAACCCATGATGTAATGATTGTCTAATGGCCACATTTACCATTATATAGTCTATTGCTAGGATGACTATGAGAGACCATCATTCTAAGGAATTTGTACAAACAACAAGGCATCATTAGACTTGTGAGATCTCAAATATCTCAAATTATTGGCCTATTATTCTTATGTAACACAACTCCTTCATCTACTCAAGTGCGCATTCCTCTAGTCAACATTACAGGGGAATGTTAGAATGTGTTTTAATGTTGTCTAGTGGCTTGATGTGATTTTGTACTTAGTTCCATAATGATGATCATTATAACATCATTTGTGGGGCACTTATATAGGTAACATGGCCTCACTAGAATTTTATAATATTACACATGTGCACATGGAGATAGTTTTGAGAGTTATTTGGTGGTGACCTATCTCTCATGTAATGATGACCTACACTCATAGGTGATTCTTATCCTTTACTTATCCCTTATCTATTGATGAGTTTATCATCAATATTTATGGATTGGTTGATCTCCACCCTTGATTATGCCTTATGATCAATGGTTAAGGTTTTTCTTGGTTGTAACTATAAATTGAGGCAATTGGTCTTGAATAAAAGGAGGGTGGAGGGTGGCTTATGGTATTGATCATTAACCTAGAACCTACAAGCCCTTATGCCAGATCATCCATATGTTTTAGACTTGTGTGGATTCCATTTGATCTCCATACATGTGTGTTCTCTATCTATTGTAATTGGGAGATTTATATGAACAATAAGAATACCTTTCTTCTATGGATGTTTAAACATCTTGGGGTTTTACCACATAATTTCTTGTCTCCTCTCTCTTACTTTATAGATCTAATTTTTTTTTTTTTATTCTTTCCATAGGAGTTTAGATAGGTTAGATATTGGTTATATGTCTATACATATTTTTCCCAGTCTTTCACTTAGAGGTCATGGGATTGATAGAAGAAGAGGTTGTGGTGGAATATTCTTGTTGCACGGAAGACAAATAGTATTTTTTGTGTTAAAAACCCATTCACCAGTCTACAAAGATCATGGGGTTGAGTTTGGTGCTCTTGTATAGATGATGGGTCACTGTAAAATCTAGAATTTTCATCCCAAGACAAGTTGCACGTGATATGTATAAATATTATGGAAATTTCATAATTGAAAATACAAACGCACATCATGATCATTCACTACATTGTTCATTTCATTAATTAATTGAATTATATGCAATTGATAGACTCTATTTAGAATCCCTAACTATATAATGATGCATTGATGTCTGAAACTCACCATGTATAGATCACAAAGTTGATAAYTCAATGCACTAGAGTTTATAATCTATATAACATAAATGTTGTTTTAGAATTTGGTGTTTGCTTCTCTTGTTTTAGTAGGTCCCTTGTTCACCATTCATGTTGTAACAACATTTTCCCTTTCCCCATTTGTGATTCAAATCTATTCAAAGACAAACGTTAGGTGTAGCATCCCCAACCACTTGGTGGGATATTCCACTTAAATTTCAAACTTTGATACAAATTTATATTATAAAAATACTCAACAAATGCATAGATTCATACAAAATAATAACTGAAATACGCATGCAACACACATAGGAAAAACCCATGAAAACAAATGCATAAATATTAAAGCAACACATGAATTAACACAAATTGACACTTATCTTTGATTAAATTAACACCAACCACGTGTAGACCTTCCACATTCCTCCCAGCCTTAGACTGCACTGCTCATAAATCTCAACAGTGGGTCACTCTCGAGCTGGGACCAAACTCCACCTAGGTAAAAGATTCCCACCCTAACTAAGGTATCTTAGACAACAAGAAAACTTAGTCACATGTACCAACTCAAACTAACAACCTACAATCCCTCCTTCCTCACATGTCTGTCCTACCCTAGGAAGTGTGCCCCTTCTCTACTTAATAGTCCTTTGGCTACCCCACTTCCCTTCTGAGGCTTCAACAACATGCCAGAAAAGAAGTCTCGGAGCCCTGTAGCTATAGTTTGGCACCTTCGGGAATTAATTCCCAGAAATTCTCTCACTTGGAGAGAATGCTCACGGGCTTGGAAACCCACCTCTTCAATATCCTACGGGCCTGACAACCCACTTTTTCTGTCCAAATCTGAGCTAACCAGGGTACAAATATAGTGGCAGTAATAGGAAGGTACGAAGGACAACTCAATGAGTGAGTGAATGATGATGGAATATAGGAAAATGAACTAAGTCCAAACTATATGTATCCATGTTCCCAACTTGACACTTGTCATGTTGAGAACTACCTTGGGCCCACTTGTCCCCATCCTTAAAACTTAGGATAAAATAATTATCCATGCTTTATACTTTAAGGAATATTAATATAATATTCCTTTGGGATTAAGCTCCCTAGCTTAGCCCCTTATCCTTAACTTTTATCCCCATTTCCCTATCTAGTGGAGTTTAGTCCCCCATACTCTTTTACATGGTTGGTATGCCACAGTGATGTGTTTTCATTAATATTTGCATGTGATTACATATTACAATGATGGCTCATTGGCCATTTTTAGCATCTGAATTTCCATCCTAATAACCACACAAACACTCTAGCCTCAATACATAGGAAGTCATTTATAACTCAACTTTGTGCACTTCCAGGTGACTACTCCACACTTACCCCAAGTGCGCAAAACATTATGACTTGTGCGCCCCTATCTTGATAACGGATCTATGTGCACTTACCCAAGTGAGAGAAACACCAAAACCAAGTGTCAATGACTCACCAACCTATAATCATATTTACATTTACAATTATATGTACAACTGGGGTTCGACCTAGAGGTATTACATTAGGCTAGGGAAAACCATTACTTTGTGGAAAGGGAATTTTAAAGGCGAGCTAATTTGGAAGATATGAAAGGTGCTCGACTGAGAATCAACCCTCTAGATATGAAATCAAGTAGTAGAGTTTGGGCTATCATCAGTAATTGACAAATGGAAGCATTAAAAGACCAATTGCGCTAGCCGAGAGGTGGATAAAGCAACTATAAATGGAAGAATTTTGTTGAAAAGGAAGAAATGGCACAGGGAATGCGATACGGTAAGTGGGTATTGAACAACCCTTTCTTCACTAGCTAGGGGGTATTGTGACCACCGACCCATTCTATTAATGTCAACTACGATGTTGATGAGACCAAGAGATGAATAACTAGACTAGCAAGAGTAAGAGAGGGTCTAGACTTAGTGTTTGAATTGAATCGCTCGGTTTGAATAAATCGGAAGAGATGAAACCGAAAAATTTCTTAAAATAGCTTGAATGAGCTAGATTGACCAACACCCAAAAGTTCTGATGGAGTTGGTGACAACAGTATGCAAAGAAGGATGAAGAAATGCGCATATAGGTTGCCACGCTAAAAGGAAGATGAGGCATCCACTACATTAATATGTGGTTGAAATTAACGTCAAATCAAAATGATTTTAACCAATAAAAAGCTAATTACATGAAATTACACAATTAGGAAAATGTATTATTTTATTGAAAAAAATCAAATAATACATAATTTTTTAAAAACATTAAGACCATTTAACATTTAATAAAAAATTATTCCCACCAATAACTATAGTTCCTATTTGGATAACTACTAGTAAGAGAGATTTTGATCTATGTGGAAAATGGACATAAAGTGTGATATTAAGATATACCGTGTGGTCAATTCTAAAAAGCATTAAAGGCTCAAATTATTTATTCTTTAATAGACTTTTATAATTTTATAATGGTCTACTTTTATAATTTTATTCTTTCATAGACTTCTAATTGTTTACTTTTAAATGGAATATGTGCCTATCATGTCGACGATATTGAGATCTCACGTCTATGTCGGTTAGAGAGCAACCGACAAAAGCTACGAACTTACGTCAACTTTACACTTTGAAATTTTACGCATAATTCAAAGCAAATAAAATAGGTGGAACTCCACATTAAGAGATTGAAGTAATTTCTGAAATCTTAAAAGTGATTGAAGTTCGTGATATTTAAAATGATGAAGTATCTTTAAAGACTTGAAGAACTTTATTGAAGTATCTTTAAAGACTTGAAGAACTTTATTGTAAAATGTTTTAAGTAAATCATTGTTTGGTTAGTTTGATTAGGGAAATAATAGATATCTAATTAGATGTTGATTTTTTAAGTAAAAGTTTCCACGTTAAATATAGATATTGGTTTTGTGTTTCTTGTAACTATCTCATTGTGTTATTTCTCTCTCTTATTTTTAAGACGTACAAATATACAAGATGCAAAATCTTGTGAATCTCATTAAGCTATATTATTCATATCTCATATTTTTTTTTTTTATTGCAAACAAGTTAAGGGAAGTTAAGTTATCGTTGGTTGATAAATAAGAATATTGTAAGGATTTATGTTATTGTTGTGTAAATTTATTAATTATTTTAATGAATTTTCATAATGAGTTATTGTTGTACATTTTTGTTTTCAAAGGGAAATCTAAAGAAATTTGTTTCCCCACATTTATAGATGGAATCCCTAATACTAAACCTATTGGCATGAATTAGTCCGTCTTATTTGGAAGATTATAATTGAGCACTTGCTATCATGTAACTAATTAAATGCTAAACAACTAGTACTTAACTTGATAAATATCAATCAATATTGGTGACAACTAGTTGAGATAACCCCTTAAATTTATTGTCATGCAAACTTATTAACTATTTAATAATTTTTCATAATATCCCAAGAAAATTTTAAAAGCTAATAGTTATTATTTAATTAATTTGTTAACATTTTCTTATAAAACTTTACCAATTCAAAATACATAACCAAACCAAAAATATATTGAATCATCTCATTTTACATGAAAAAATCACCAACCTTTTCTATAAAATATATAAAATCTTTAAACAATTTAAAATTTTACAAAAATCTTACCAAAAACAAAGACTATAGGTAATATTTTGATAATTATAAAGATTAAATCATCTCATTCTCATTTTACAAGGAAAAATCACCAACCTTTTCTATAAAATATTTAAACAAATTAAATTTTTACAACAGTCTTACCAAAGACAAAGACTATAGGTAATATTTTGATAATTATAAAGATTATCTAGGTATATATACTTATAAGAAAAGTAGGATTCTTGAAATTTTACATAATTATTTATGAATTTTCCATGCCAATATATTCCTATGTTATATAAAGTTTTTATAAGAATGATCTAATTTATTAAGCATTATTATGTCATAATTTAGTAATGGTGTTTGCAAGGTTAATTCATTGGGAATATTGTTATGGTTTTGTTAATTTCATTATATCTAATTTTGTATTAATTTGTTATTAAAGTATTATTTTACATATAATTATTGAATTTATATATAGTTTATGTAAGAATTTATTCTCAAATAAAAGAAATAGATGATGAGTTTTATAGTTACATTGAGTCAATTAAAGTCAAAGTTTTTATTACTGATACAAATTTAAACTTTATGGATAGAAAATTGATGAATATCATCAATTTTCTACATAACTTGACATGCTTTGTTGTATAATTATATGTTACTATACAATATAATCCCATTAAAAGTAACTTTTGATGTGAGAAAATGATCCTCATTAACCACATAGGATTACCTAACAAAAGAACTTAATTATATGTTTCCCCATTGATATGTTAAGGCGTCACGATAATGGCATGTTTGGCATATGCAAGTGTTGGATGTTTGGGTTGACTCGAGTTCTACCTTATTTCTCCAACAAAACCCTATTCACTATCAACCCTTCTGGTAAACCATAAGGTTATGTCGCGCACAAAGTGCACAATGCTGTCTCACCCGAGATGGCTTATGGGTGATTGCAAGACACATATTTCTGCAATAATGGAAGGGATTGGGGATGCTCCTTTAAATTCCACTTTTACTTTAACAATAATTCTACTATAACATTCATCAGATCTACAATTTTATCCATTCAATAACATTAAGTCTTCATGATTATTCTAGTGCATGCTGTAAATAAACTCTAATATATGCATTCATTTATCCATTCATTCATCATAAAGCATATAAAATCAATACAACATACATAAGGACACCATTTTTACCGTCGTTCACCCCCCGTTGGCTACGTCCACAAAGATCTTCTTCTTTATTGTTATTCTTAATAAAAAAAGGTAATGTGTCGTGTGCACTACATCACAGTTTTAGTACTGGTGAGGTTGACTAGTGTCGCACCAAGATCCATAGCTTGTGACCTGACCTTCAATTATATCTCAACATTGACTCCATCTGAGCTCTGTATCTCTCAACAACACAAATACTTCAAATCAGACTAAAAAAGACACTCAAAGTACTTTGGTCAAGAACTATTAGATATGATTCGACACCCGAACATTAGACCCCTCTAGCTACCTCATACATCTTCTATTTATACAAAAAGGTGGGTAAAAACCCTTACATCATTACCCAAAAACCATAATTCTAAGTGAACTCTACTTTTCCACTTTTTAACTATCTTCCACGCAGTTGGTCTTCTATCCAACCCTTCCTTGCTTTCAATTTGTGCTGATCTTCCTTCTTTCCTAGCGTGTTGCTTCCTTTACCTTCTTGAGTGTTGCTTTCTCCTCATTCTCTGGCGCGTGTTGCTTCCTTTGGTCAATCTAGTTGCCTTGTTTGTTGCGTTGAACCCCAAAATTTATTGCTCCAACAAGCCTCCAACACTAACCTGTGGCTCACCTCGGGCTACTCAGGTCATGTGTGCCTCTTACACAGATTTCTCCAAGGCCTAGAACTTCTTTGTCAGTGCATCAACCTGTGTCTTCGCCTGCACACTTTTTTCTGTCAGGTTCTCTACCACATGCACTATTATGTGCTCCTCCAACACTTTCATACTCTTTGGATGTGCCTGTTCCAGTCTTCCTTTTCTTGTATCCAACTCTATGATCATGCTTTCGGCTTGCTCTTGAAGTGGCTCTAATTAATCATGTCTTGTTTATTCCCCCCCTGGATTGTCATCTTCACTTCTACTTGCAGGTTTTTCATCTCCCGCGTGGCCTTCATCCTTTATGATATGGACATTGTCTTTTGTCTTTGCTATAAATCCTGCACTACAACATTTATCTTCTCTTCCCTTTGATCCAATTACTAGATCCTTTCATCTTCTGTCAGGATTGTCCAAATTTGTGTGGTTCTTTCATAGAACTTTGTTCTTTTATTTCCAGTGCAATCCTATCTGTGTGTTTTGTTACATGTTGCTTCCTTTCTGATCTGAATTCTGGAGGGTTGGTTGG
>JASDQU010436851.1:109375-119659 GCA_032191745.1 Picea mariana
GTTAGGTGTAGCATCCCCAACCACTTGGTGGGATATTCCACTTAAATTTCAAACTTTGATACAAATTTATATTATAAAAATACTCAACAAATGCATAGAATCATACAAAATAATAACTGAAATACGCATGCAACACACATAGGAAAAACCCATGAAAACAAATGCATAAATATTAACGCAACACATGAATTAACACAAATTGACACGTATCTTTGATTAAATTAACACCAACCACGTGTATACCTTCCACATTCCTCCCAGCCTTAGACCGCACTGCTCATAACTCTCAACACTGGGTCACCCTCGAGCGGGGACCAAACTCCACCTAGTTAAAATATTCCCACCCTAACTAAGGTATCTTAGACAACAAGAAAACTTAGTCACATGTGCCAACTCAAACTAACAACCTACAATCCCTCCTTCCCCACATGTCTGTCCTACCCTAGGAAGTGTGCCCCTTCTCTACTTAACAGTCCTTTGGCTATCCCACTTCCCTTCCAAGGCTTCAACAACATGCCAAGAAAGAAGTCTCAGAGCCCTGTAGCTACAGTTTGGCACCTTCGGGAATTAATTCCCAGAAATTCTCTCACTTTGAGAGAATGCTCACGGGCTTGGAAACCCACCTCTTCAATATCCTACGGGCCTGACACCCCACTTTTTTCGTCCAAATCTGAGCTAACCAGGGTATAGATATAGTGGCAGTAATAGGAAGGTACGAAGGACAACTCAATGAGTGAGTGAATGATGATGGAATATAGGAAAATGAACTAAGTCCAAACTATATGTATCCATGTTCCCAACTTGACACTTGTCATGTTGAGAACTACCTTGGGCCCACTTGTCCCCATCCTTAGAACTTAGGATAAAATAATTATCCATGCTTTATACTTTAAGGAATATTAATATAATATTCCTTTGGGATTAAGCTCCCTAGCTTAGCCCCTTATCCTTAACTTTTATCCCCATTTCCCTATCTAGTGGAGTTTAGTCCCCTGTACTCTTTTACATGGTTGGTATGCCACAACGATGTGTTTTCATTAATATTTGCATGTGATTACATATTACAATGATGGCTCATTGGCCATTTTTAGCATCTGAATTTCCATCCTAATAACCACACAGACACTCTAGCCTCAATACATAGGAAGTCATTTATAACTCAACTTTGTGCACTTCCAGGTCACTACTCCACACTTACCTTAAGTGCGCAAAACATTATGACTTGTGCGCCCCTATCTTGATAACGAATCTATGTGCACTTACCCTAGTGAAAGAAACACCAAAACCAAGTGTCAACGACTCACCAACCTATAATCATATTTACATTTACAATTATATGTACAATTGGGGTTCGGCCTAGAGGTATTACATTAGGCTAGGGAAAACCATTACTTTGTGGAAAGGGAATTTTAAAGGCGATCTAATTTGGAAGATATGAAAGGTGCCTGACTGAGAATCAACCCTCTAGATATGAAATCAAGTAGTAGAGTTTGGGCTATCATCGGTAATTGACAAATGGAAGCATTAAAAGACCAATTGCACTAGCCAAGAGGTGGATACAAGCAACTATAAATGGAAGAATTTTGTTGAAAAAGGAAGAAATGGCACAGGGAATGCGATACGGTAAGTGGGTATTGAACAACCCTTTCTTCACTAGCTAGGGGGTATTGTGACCACCGACCCATTCTATTAATGTCAACTACGATGTTGATGAGACCAAGAGATGAATAACTAGACTAGCAAGAGTAAGAGAGGGTCTAGACTCAGTGTTTGAGGTGATTCGCTCGGTTTGAATAAATCGAAAGAGATGAAACCGAAAAAGTTCTTAAAATAGCTTGAATGAGCTAGATTGACCAACAACCAAAAGTTCTGATGGAGTTGGTGACAACAGTATGCAAAGAATGATGAAGAAATGTGCATATAGGTTGCCACGCTAAAAGGAAGATGAGGCATCCACTACATTAATATGTGGTTGAAATTAACGTCAAATCAAAATGATTTTAACCAATAAAAAACTAATTGCACGAAATTACACAATTAGGAAAATGTATTATTTTATTGAAAAAAATCAAGTAATACATAATTTTTTAAAAACATTAAGACCATTTAACATTTAATAAAAAAGTATTCCCACCAATAACTATAGTTCCTATTTGGATAACTACTAGTAAGAGAGATTTTGATCTATATGGAAAATGGACATAAAGTGTGATATTAAGATATACCGTGTGGTAAAGCATTAATGGCTCAAATTGTTTACTCTTTAATAAACTTTTAATGGTCTACTTTTATAATTTTATTCTTTCATAGACTTCTAATTGTTTACTTTTAAATGGAATATGTGCCTATCATGTCGACGATATTGAGATCTCACGTCTATGTCGGTTAGAGAGCAACCGACAAAAGCTACGAACTTACGTCAACTTTACACTTTGAATTTTTACGCATAATTCAAAGCAAATAAAATAGGTGGAACTCCACATTAAGAGATTGAAGTAATTTCTGAAATCTTAAAAGTGATTGAAATATTTAAAGTGATGAAGTATCTTTAAAGACTTGAAGAACTTTATTGAAGTATCTTTAAAGATTTGAAGAACTTTATTGTAAAATGTTTCAAGTAAATCATTGTTTGGTTAGTTTGATTAGGGAAATAATAGATATCTAATTAGATGTTGATTTTTTTGAGTAAAAGTTTCCACGGTAGACATAGACATTGGTTCTGTGTTTCTTGTAACTATCTCATCGTGCTATTTCTCTCTCTTATTTTTAAGACATACAAATATACAAGATGCAAAATCTTGTGAATCTCATTAAGTTATATTATTCATATCTCATTTTTTTTTATTGCAAACAAGTTAAGGGAAGTTAAATTATCGTTGGTTGATAAATAGGAGTATTGTAAGGATTTATGTTATTGTTGTGTAAATTTATTAATTATTTTAATGAATTTTCATAATGAGTTATTGTTGTACATTTTTGTTTTCAAAGGGAAATTTAAGGGAATCTGCTTTCCCGTATTTATAGATGGAATCTCTAATACTAAACTTATTGGCATGAATTAGTCTATCTTACTTGGAGGATTATAATTGAGCACTTGTTATCAGATAACTAATTAAATGCTAAATAACTAGTACTTAATTTGATAAATATCAATCAACATTAGTGACAACTAGTTGAGATAACCCCTTAGATTTATTGTCGTGCAAACTTATTAACTATTTAATAACTTTTCATAATATCCCAAGAAAAATTTAAAAACTAATAGTTATTATTTAACTAATTTGTTAACATTTTCTTATAAAACTTTACCAATTCAAAATACATAACCAAACCAAAAATGTATTGAATCATCTCATTTTACATGAAAAAATCACCAACCTTTTCTATAAAATATATAAAATCTTTAAACAATTTAAAATTTTAAAAAATCTTACCAAAGACAAAGATTATACTTAATGTTTTGATAATTATAAAGATTAAATCATCTCATTTTACATGGAAAAATCACCAACCTTTTCTATAAAATATAAAAAATATTTAAACAAATTAAAATTTTACAATAGTCTTACCAAAGACAAAGACTATAGATAATATTTTGATAATTATAAAGATTATCTAGGGTATATATACTTATAAGAAAAGTAGGATTCTTGAAATTTACATAATTATTTATGAATTTTCCATGCCAATATATTCCTGTGTTATATAAAGTTTTTACAAGAATGATCTAATTTATTAAGCATTATTATGTCATAATTTAGTAATGGTGTTTGCAAGGTTAATTCATTGTGAATATTGTTATGGTTATGCTAATTTCATTATATCTAATTTTGTATTATTTTTTTATTAAAGTATTATTTTACATATAATTATTGAGTTAATTATGTAAGAACTTGTTCTCAAATAAATAAAGAAATAGATGATGAGTTTTATAGTTACATTGAGTCAATTAAAGTCAAAGTTTCTATTACTAATACAAATTTAAACTTTATGGATAGAAAATTGATGAATATCGCCAATTTTCTACATAACTTGACATGCTTTGTTGTATAATTCTATGTTACTATACAATATAATCCCTCTAAAAGTAACTCTTGAAGTGAGAAAATGACCCTCATTAACCACATAGGATTACTTAACAAAAGAGATTAATTATATGTTTCCCCATTGATATGTTAAGGCGTCACGATAATGGCATGATTGGCATATGCAAGTGTTGGATGTTTGGGTTGACTCGGGTTCTACCTTATTTCTCCAACAAAACCCCATTCAATATCGACCCTTCTAGTAAACCATAAGGTTATTCCACGCACAAAGTGCACAATGCTATCTCACCCGAGATGGCTTATGGGTGATTGCAGGACACATATTTCTGCAATCATGGAAGGGATTGGGGATGTTCCTTTCAATTCCACTTTTACTTTAATAATAATTCTACTATAACATTCATTAGATCTACAATTTTATCCATTCAATAACATTAAGTATTCATGATTATTCTAGTGCACGTTGTAAATAAACTCTAATATATGCATTCATTTATCCATTCATTCATCATAAAGCATATAAAATCAATACAACATACAGAAAGACACCATTTTTACCGTGGTTCACCCCCTGCTGGCTACGTCCACAAAGATCTTCTTCTTTATTGTTATTCTTAATCAAAAAAGGTAATGTGGTGTGTGCATTACATCATAGTTTTAGTATTGATGAGGTTGACTAGTGTCGCACCAAGCTCCATAGCTTGTGACTTGACCTTCAATTACATCTCAACATTGACTCCATCTAAGCTTCGCTTCTCTCAACAACACAAATACTTCAAATCAGACTAAAAAAGATGCTCAAAGTACTTTGGTCAAGACCTATTAGATATGATCTGACACCTGAACATTAGACCCCTCTAGCTACCTCATACATCTTCTATTTATACAAAAAGGTGGGTAAAAACCCTTACATCATTACCCAAAAAACATAATTCTAAGTGATCTATACTTTTCCACTTTCTAACTATCTTCCATGCAGTTGGTCTTCGATCCAACCCTTCCTTGCTTTCAATTTGTGTTGATATTCCTTCTTTCCTAGCATGTTGCTTCCTTTACTTTCTTGAGTGTTGCTTTCTCCTCATTCTCTGGCGCGTGTTGCGTCCTTTGGTCAATCTAGTTGCCTTGTTTGTTGCGTTGAACCCTAAAATTCCTTGCTCCAACAACCCTCCAACACTAACCTGTGGTTCACCCCACGCTACTCAAGTCATGTGTGCCTCTTACACAGATTTTTCCAAGGCCTGTAACTTCTTTGTCAATGCATCAACCTGTGTCTTCGCTTGCGCGCTTTTTTTTGTCAGGTTCTCTACCACATGCACTATTATGTGCTCCTCCAGCACTTTCATACTCTTTGAATGTGCCTGTTCTAGTCTTCCTTTTCCTGTATCCAACTCTGCAATCATGCTTTCGGCTTGCTTCTGAAGTGGCTCTAATTAATCGTGTCTTGTCTATTTTCCCCCCTGGATTGTCGTCTTCACTTCTACTTGCAGTTTTTTCATCTCCCGCGCGGCCTTCATCCTCTATGATATGGACATTGTCTTTTGTCTTTGCTATAAATCCTGCACTACAACATTTATCTTCTCTTCCCTCTGATCCAATTACTGGATCCTTTCATCTTCTCTCAGGATTGTCCAAATTTGTGTGGTTCTTGCATAGAGCTTTGTTCTTTTATTTCCAGTGCAATTCTATCTGTGTGTTTTGTTACATGTTTCTTCCTTTCTGATCTGAATTCTGGAGGGTTAGTTGGTGTCATATTCCCAAACAATTCAACTGTCTCTTGTTTATATCCCTCCATTGTCTGGATTATACTTTTTATCTTTTCTCCTCCATTGATTTCTCCTACTAGTGCGCTATATGGGATCATCTGGAAGATTTCCTCATGTCTTTTCTCCAATTTGTCTACACGTTGTTTTTACTCCTCTCGTTCTATCCAAACTTATGTAAGAACTTTCTCTAGCACCTCCTTGACTTCCTTGGCTGTCTCCAGATTTGTTTCATCCTTCCTAGCCCTGGATTGTACTTCCTTCACAACACTGACCTGTAACTGATAGATCGCTTTTGTTGGTATCTTAGCCAATACCAATTACATCCGTTCTATGTCCTTTACTTTTTTCTACGCCATGTCTTCATTCATTTTAAACATGTCTTTAGTAAGGATAAAGGTTTTACTTGTTCATGTTGTTATATGTACTATCTCCTCCTCACTTTGCACTGATATCCATTGTTCTTTCATTGTTTGTTGCTACTGTGTTTTCTCTGTGTGTCATGCCTTGGTAAATTGTATCTTCTCTAAGAAATTCTTGACTTCTATCATCTCCTTCATTATTTTCTCTCTCTATTTCTCTACATATTCATATTCTTCTGCAGTGTGGTCCTGTACTTTCTCTATGACTAATTCTGCATCATCTTCTGTTATGGTGTATTGGGGAATCTCCTTGTCTGCCTTCATTTTCTTATGCACCCCTTCTGACTATATGATAGATCTCTTGGGTGCCCTTGAATCTATTTTCTTTTTTGTGAGGTCCCGATAACAAAACCATTTGTTGGATGTTTGGGATGACCTAGGTTCTACCTTAGTTCTCCAACAAAACCATATTCACCATCGACCATTTTGGTAAACCATAAGGCTACACCGTGCACATAGTACACAACGCAATATCACCAGAGATGGCTTATGGGTGATTATAGGAAACAAATGTCTGCAACCATGGAAGGGATTGGGGATGTTCCTTTTGCTTCCACTTCTACTTTAACATACATTCTACTGTAACATTAATCAGATATATTATTTTATCCAATATTCAATAACATTCATTCTTCATGATTATTCTAGTGCACACTGTAAATAAAATCTAACAAATGCATTCATTCATCATAAAGAATATAAAATCAACACAACATACATAAATACACTATTTTTACCATGGTTCACCCCCCTAGGCTACATCCACAAAGATATTCTACTTTATTGTTATTCTTAATAAAAAAAGGTCTTGCATTGTGTGCACTACATCATAGTTTTAGTACTCGTAAGGATGACCATCGTCGCACCAAGATCCACATCTTGCGACCTAAGCCTCAATTACATCTCAACACTGACTCCATCTGAGCTTCGCAGCTCTCAACAACACAAATACTTCAACTCAGACTCAAAAAGATGCTCAAATTACTTGGCTCATGAACTCTTAGATATGATCCGACACCCGACCATTAGACCTCTCTACCTCATACATCTTCTATTTATACAAAAAGGTGGGTAAAAACCCTTACATCATTACTGGAATGCACTTGTCCACTTTCTAATTGTCTTCCGTGCAGCTGGTCTTCGATCCAACCCTTCCTTGCTTTGACTCTGCATTGATCTTCCTTCTTTCCTGGCGTGCTACTTCCTTTGCCTTCTTCTACGCTGCTTTCTCCTCATTCTTTGGCACGTGTTTCTTCCTTTGGTCCATCTATTTTCCTTGTTTGTTGTGTTGAACCCCAAAATTGCCTGCTCCAACAACAAGATGGAAAGATGTTCTTTTAATTATCTTTATCTAAAATAATAAATGCAAATGCATAAATATAAAGAGTATGGTGTAAAAGAAGGGAATGAAATGTAGGTAATACTATTTGTGAAATGTATCTAACTAAATCCTAATTAAAGGAATGCATAAATATAAAGAGTATGGTGTAAAAGAAGGGAATGAAATGTAGGTAATACTATTTGTGAAATGTATCTAACTAAATCCTAATTAAAGGAATGGATAATGAGATCTAAAAATACAACCCCTAATAATGAGAATAGTCCCTTCTACTGTCATAAATGAACCAAAATTGAACCCTCCCAACTACATCTTGAAGTGAAACAATCCAACTACCGAAAACATTTCCATGCCACAAAATTATTTAGTAACCAGGATGAAATGAAATGTGATCATACCTATGGAAATATTGAGAATAGTCAATCTAATGAACATGCATAATTAGAAATCATGAGCAATCGAGGATGGTTTACAATAACTGAGAAGATCCTTGTTTTATATTAGGCATTATAAAGCATAGTATAAGTGAAAGTGAACACCAAAACATGAGAAGGGTCCCATAAATTAGAATGCTCACACTCACAAGCACTAAGAGAATTGAGCAAGGAGAGAAGAATCCAAAAACTAAATATAGTTTTGCAACAGTATAAAAACACTAGATAAGAATAGTTTGTTCATTAAAATATGAAAGATAGATTACAATACCAAAAAGAGAACCTTTTGCTTGAATCCAATAGTTTTATTTATAAATTTAGTGGTAGGTTTATGACCTTCCAACTTCCTAGCTCTTTGGACATAATAGACTCTTAATCTTTTAGTTATTATTTTATTATAAAATTCCATCTTAATATCACTTTGACTATTCAATTGGATGTGAGAACAATTATTTTATAAAATTAATTTACAATATTTCCCATACATGTAAGGCTTAAACTCATGATGACACATGTGGCCATAGATTTGATTTTTGAGCATTCCTCACATTTCCATTTGAATGGAAGTTGTAATGTTTTCACATTCATTTCTTGTCCTGAAATAATATTCATCATTATTTTCTTTTCATTCATGTTCAGGAATGGAGCTTGCCAATGAGCCCAATAATTGTTCCTTTTTTCTAATCTTTTCTATCTATCTTTACCTCTTATAATTTCCCAACATTCCCTTTGTGTACTTAATGCATTGACAACTTATTAATTAATCCCCATTTCAAATTTATCTAGTAGTTGTTTTTACATTGATGTGATTTGGCTTGATAATGAGGAATTGTGATGGGATGATTGAGATACCTAAGTATGTAATATGAATGTGTTGTTTCATATGTCATGGTATGAGTTTTTAATTTCTATTCACCATCTTTGGTTTAGTCATGATTTCTACATAGTTATACATGTTATGATTTAAGAATCAACTTTAAATAAAGTGTTGGAATACTAAGAGCAGGGCAATGAATCAATATGAGCACTTTTAACCACAATATATAAACTTCAATTTAATCAACAATATATCATCAATATATTATTAGTGTTTCATGAGAATATAAACATAAGAAGCATCACATAAACACCATCACACCAAGTACACAATACACCATAATTTATGTGGAAACCCAAATGGGATAAAACCACATAATTATTTTTTATATATCAAAGAATACATTCATTGGAAGCAAGAATTTCTCAATTCTCTAGCTCTAATTATTTCTGAATTCTCTGGCTCCAACTAGAAGGAGGCTACAACCCCTTGATTCTCAGGCTCCAACCTAAAGGAAGCTCTAACTCGTTGATTCTACGACTCCAACTCCCTGATTCTTAGGCTCCAACTTGAAGGAATCTCCAACTCCCTGAGTTCTCCAGCACCAACTAGAAGGAGGCTACAACCCCCTTTCCTTGCCACGTCCTGCCACCCTAAAATATAATTTTATACCAACTATCACTATCACAATCATTTCCATTCTCATTGCCATTGCCACTGTCACTATAACTGCCACTGTCATTGTCATTGCCATTGTCACATCAACCCGTAACTTGTCATTGTCATTGTCATGGATACTCAGCCAGATCCTATCACATGGATTATATACCAAGGAAACCTCTCAACTAGATGCCCAACATCACCAACACATGCCTCTACCAAGCGTGTACCAAGATCACCAACATACCATCACAACCATGTACCAAATAATGTACCAAACCATCAACCTATACCATACCAAGCATGAACCATGCAACATGACCTGTTCCACAACAAGTGCATGAACCATGTACTAACACCTATACCAAATCATGCATCAACCATGTCAAACTGTGCATCAACCATGCATGAACACTTGTACCAAACCGTGCATCAACCAAGCACCATAACATGTACCATACCATGCACCAACAATGTATCTTAACCATATACCATAGCACTCAATCATGCCATACACCATGTACCATAGGATATATCAAGCAAGTACTATCAATGGTGTACCTTAACAAAATACTAACATCACCAAGAGATGTATCTCATACATGTGTTATCATATACTAAGTGTATTCTTCAACAATGTATCAATATCAATGAAAACCTGTAACACCCTGTTTCCCCCAAATTTGTAATTAATCCTAATAAAAGAATTACCATGCTAAAGCATGATGAAAATGTGAATGTATGATGTGAATGGACCTTATGAAGAAGGTCAATGAATGTAAATAACATTATGAATTTATATTGCA
>JASDQU010436852.1:18466-33362 GCA_032191745.1 Picea mariana
CCCTCATACATGATAGAATCTAGTGGAAATGTTGCAATATTGTCGATCTTGAAATCCTGAAAACCATTAAGTTTGCTGAATTTTGAATGGGACCTAAAATTCTACTTTATTCATATGAAGTCCAATGAGGTTGGAACCACTCTCAAACATCCTGAAACAATTAATGGTCATGTTAAAAATTTAAGTAATTCTCCTTTATCTTTCATTTTCATCCTTTTACTTTAAGAATTTAATATTACCATTAATTAGTATATTACTAGCCTCCTTAACTACGTTTTCGGCTCTTGCTCGCCTCTTGCTCCTTTGCTTCCCAAACCCCACACTTTGTTTGCAGAATCACACTTTAAAACTCAAAATTGGCTTTTAATCCATGACTGTCTACGACATTTTCCATCAAATCGCGATATTATCGCGCTATCTACGATATTATCGCGATATTTTCAAAGTGCCCAAAATAGCGCGATATTTTCCCCAATAATATTGCCGAGGCTCGTTTTGCCGATATTATCGCGATGTTGGTAACAGAGATTTGCATACAAGTGTAAATCTCATTTGAGAAGTAATCTATAAATAGTCTAATCCAAGTTGATAATGAATGATAGAAGGAAAGCATCACTATTAATATCCCAGCACACATGCCCAATAAACATCTGATACGTATATATGTCGATCCATGTGGATAGTGGATAGAATGATTATGGATGATACAATATCGGTATCACCCCGGGAACAATGCCCAATAAACATCTAAAAGACTAATATGTAGGCTAACCACAGATAGCGGATAATACAGAAGTAATGCTTGATTCCAAACTTAAGGGAAACCACATTGTTGGTTGGTTTCAGCTTGTCTAAAGAGTCGAGTTCTCAATTTTGTTGTGCTTCAAATGGTGATACCATTTAGAGTGCTAATCTTCATGTTCTCGAGTGCTAATTTTCATGTTCTCCTTTCTCTGTTGGAACACCAACCCAGATCCATCTAAGTCCAGGTCTTATATGTACCTCAAGTTTGAGAAGTTGGAAGTCATGTGAACTCCAGATATGCATCCTCGAGCTTTGCAACTCAAGGAGCATATGAGACCCAGGTTTAAATGGGTCTTCCTAGTGTCTGTATTCAATGCACCCAATGCACCATTTAATTGGGTACACAAAGAAGTTATGGATCATCCCCACCCGGGCTGTAAAATGCACTTCGCTTCACTTAGTACAAGAAGGATGTATCATATCATTTGATCTCTGAGTGATTAGCGCTCCCTTTCTTAAGCCCTTGGACCATTTATTAAACCAAAGTCCTCCCCATCTCAACACACAAAGCTTTCACAGTATATTTGCTGAAGCTGAAACAGAAAATCCATGCAAGATTCTGTTTCCAACTTGAATAGATTTTCTGCGACATGTTTATTGCCATGAAATTATTGGAAACAAGGATATCCTTCCACTTGTCTTCCTTAACTTCATCATTGTATATACTTTGAAATGATTGCCTCACCCATTTCTGCAACTTGTATTCATTCTTCATTTCTGTGGAATCGCAATTTCTGAATACACCCCTAGCTTCCCAACTTCTATAAACAATTTGTGTATTCTCTTCCCAGACTGCAGCTGCAATAACAGTAACCAAGTTCTTACCAACAATGCAGACAACAAACAATTTTAAGACCATGCAGAATTTCCAGGATAAGGCGAGAATGACAAGAATTTATACCCAAATAAGGTTTACTTCCTTAGATTTGAGAATCCATACCTGTTTGCCAAAGCGATGTTGTATGCCTTGTGACTAACAGAGAACACTCGGAAGAAAGTAAGAAAAGTATGTGCAACATTTCCAGTTCAAAAGTCCGAAAACAAGAGTGGGAGAGATTATATGAGTTACGAGACAATAACATTATCTCTAACTTTAGAGGACCATATTTTATGGGCAACATATTCATAAGATAAACAGTACTATCCATTTGTTTACATGCTTCCAACTCCACATCTTCTATTTATATGACTTCACTTTATCTGTTAATGATTTCAGTAGATGGCAACAAAGAATCAAGAAGCTCAATCGAATTTGATCCTGAAGGAAAATTATAAGAATCCTCTAATATAAGGACTGACACGGGATGCTACAAATAAACTCCATAAGGCTACCATAGTAAATGGCTACTAGTTGAAAGACAGCAGCAATGTCATTCGATATCATAAAAAATTGTGCAATGTACATTAAGCTAGGCATTACCAGCAGCCCTCTCTATTATTTGTAACATATTTATATAAAACAACTGGTAGATTCTCAAAGGTGAGAAGCAGAGAAGAAAGTGTCTAATTGACTAAGGAACGCTTTGGATAATCCAAAACAGTAACTAATCTGCATCTTATAAAATATACTGAATCCTGCTAAAGTTAAAAATATTGATTTAGAGTCTAGACTATTCTTCAAAGTGGAACGGGATAAGACAATCCCCTTCAACTGAGTCCGTCAATTTTCTCCTCATGCAACCTGCAATTTGCATGCAACTCTGATGAAAAAGAACCTCAGAGATTTTTTATAGAAAGTACTATTGTCCTCTGCAACAAATTTGAGGCCTYCCCCAGTGTTATCATCTGAAGTAGGGCCAAWTATGAGCTTTCACTGATCTGCATGGCATTCACAAACTTTAAGCACCTCTAAGAAGGAACAGGGTACTTGATTCTCTTTAGTCAAACAATAAACACAAAGCATGTAAATCAAAGTAGTGAAGTTTATTAATGAAATAACCTGAAAGAACTCAAAGCATGTACAGAATAATTCAAAATCCATAATAGTAATCAAAACTCCTTATTCTAGGACGTTTTAGAGCTAACTCCAACTGTGCCATTGGCTGCTACTCCAATAAGCAGCACAGCTGGCACTGAACAGCAGCTCAGCGAGGGGTTTTCTGCTATGAAATAGAGCACAAACAAGGGGGGGCTGTGGCTTCTCCTGTTTCAGGTTCCACCACTAGCATTGGGCCTTCCAAGAAGATTTCTCCACCACCTTCCCCTTGCAAGGATGTGGCTACAGTTGATCCTGGCATTCCTACCCATTAAATCGCCCAGGGTTCTGGGGCTCCTCAGCTCTCAGACTCTCCACCAGTCCAGCTTACTCACAAGAACACAGATCCTTCACCCTCAAAACCCCAGTTTTTCAGTGCTGCGGTCAAGACAGGTGTTTTTGTGCCATGGACACAGGCACCACAGCCTTAGCACTTGCAAAGTTTCATCATAGAGAAATCAGAGCACACTCCAACTCTGCAGATCTCTTCTGTAGTTGTTTATCACAGCTTCAAAGTTGTCAAATAGAGGGCCTTGATCTGCAGGTTTAACGGCTTCTGGCCAAATAGTTCAGCTCTCATGAATTGGCTTGGAAGAGTAGCTCACAGTCACAACAGGATTTTTTGTATTTCTTTTAGAAAATCCTGAAGACACAGATCAAGTAATGGAAAGGGGGCCTTGATTCTGGGGCAGGACTGGCCTCTTCCTAAAACCTTGGCTCCCTCATTTAATCTGAGCACCATGTCCATCTTGACCACCCTGGTTTGGGTGAGACTTCCTAGTCTCCAACTCCCTCTTTATTCTTAGAGAGGAGATTTTGGAAGTAATAAGCAACTCCCTGGGCAAATTTTTCAGTTTTGAATCAAAATATATTCTTTTCATAGTTGAAAAAGCCGCCGATTTTTCGGCAACATTGCAAAAAATTGTGATGTGAGACCCTAAACGAAAAATCACCATGAAAAAATCTCAAGTTTTTATAAAAAATCGCACATCACAATTTATACTAAACATCAGAAAATCACGATTTCTTCACGCAACGACTGTAAAAATTGCCTAGTCACAATTTTCGGCTCCTTAAGGCTATTTTTGTTTTTATTGGGTTATTTGTCTTTGCAGCTGTTGAGGGATGAAAGGGAAGGGGCTTACCAGTATCAACAACTAGTGTTAAGAGGCCAAACCATTGTTTTCATCACCATCAAAGTTTTTTGTATTGGAGCAGGATCAATTCCTATCTGCCTACTGTGTTGATATTCTCGGATCCTAGGTATTTCTTCAAGCTCCACCCTCTTAACTAATTTTTTTCTTTAGATTTATGCAGGGTTTTCAAAGTACATATTGCTTGTCTCTTATTATCATTTTTCATGGCTAATAGAACAATCTAGAGGCCTATGTGTTTTAAACCAGCAGACTGTTTATTTCCAGCAGTGTTTGATGATCAAACACTGCCTCTTATCATCATTTTTCATGGCTCAAAGAACAATCTAGAGGTCTGTTTTTTTTACCAGCAGGCTGTTTTTTTCCCAGCAAGCTGTTTTTTTTTCAGCAGTGTTTGATCTTTTTTTTTCGTTTTTTTTGGCCCACACTTTCAAGTTGGAAGCTGAATACTGCCTTGCCAAAATGTCAAAACCTTTGGACCCAATTTGGAAATATGGTGAACCTGATGATGGGACAAACCGACAAAGATTGTCCTGTAAACTATGTGGCCAACATATGACAAGTACCACTTGGCTAAAATCCCAAGGCATGGTGTTGGTATTTGTAATAAATCAACCCCAGATATTATGCAGATTGCCCATGATTCTATTTATGAAAACGATAAAAGGAGAGAAGAAGCAGTTGCTACCAAAGCTAAACTTGCAGCCAGTGGAGTGGCTAGATCCTCAAGAACCACAAGCAGATCTGGGACTCGGGGCAGTAAGAGGGACTCCATAGATTCACCTTTCATGGGGACCTCACGTTTCTATGTTCGAAGAACCAAATATGGGGCACAACCTTCCAACGGATCAACAGTTAAAAAAAAGGAGAAGCAAGAAGCAAACAGGGTTGTGGGGAGGTGTCTTTTCCAGAGCGACATACTTTTGGGCATCACAAAGACCAATCCATTTTTCCAGCCAATGTGTGATGCTATCAGTATTGTTGGCCCAGGGTATAAGTGCCCTACCTATGAAGAGTTGCAGGGGCCAATTCTACAAGCTGAAAAGGATTACATAAATATCAAATTGAAGGGCCTAAAGAAGTCATGGGAGTACACTAGATGCACGGTGATGTTCGATGGTTGGACAAATGGGAAGGGTAGGACCTTCTTAATTTCTTGGTACATTGTCCCAGGGTACAATGTTTATTCAATCAATTGATGCACCAGTGCATGTTAAAGATGCGACATTATGTGTGAATTGATTGTTGAGAATTATAGCTTGGACAGGAACTTCCATACAAATTCAATGTGAATGTGCCAGAAGTAGTCTGAGATATTTTCGAAAAGTAATTCTATTTTGCAATTCACTCTAGTAAAAAAAGTGAAAGTCTTATATTTAGCGGTTAAGTCTAAAAAAAAGTGTATCTCATGCATGCATGACTTAGACTAGGAGTAAACTCAAAAATAGAGTAGGGTTTTGGTCTTAGCTAAAAGTATAAAGACAGGTCAAAATAAAGAGTTCATTCACACATGCACAGTTGAGCAAGTTGAGCGACTGGGAGAGAGAGAGAGAGAGAGAACAACTAGTAGGAAAGAGGCACTTCCAGGCAGCGAGTACAGTGCGTACAGGGATCCATACAGTTCCATACTGCATACAAAACAATTATGTACATTCGTAGAGAAGCCCATACAATCGTATGGTCAGGAACATACAGTTGTACAGGCATTTGTATGTATGTACAATCATACAGCCAGCCATACTTCTTAGTAGGCCATTCCGTTCAATTCAGAGGGTGATTTCAGTAACCGTGCCGCTGTTGTTTTTGGGCAGCTTGTGGAGGTTTCCTTGTAAGTTTTTTGAAGGAATGAAAAGTTGTTTTTGAAGGAGTAATTACTTGTGTATGTGTGAAATTGATTTTATGCTTCTGTTATTTAATTTCCAACTATTGTGTGATTGATGCTATGGTCTAAAAATTAATTTCAGCATTAATTAAATTCAGCAATCTACTTGTTTGATTGAGATCACAAGGACTTTAGTCACCTAGGCTTGGATTTTTTCATATGGTATCAAAGTTTGATCTTTGATTGAGATTCTCAGGGATTTGCAGCAATAAATTTATTGTAGGGAAGAGGGACCAACCGTTAGAGGGTTTCAAAGTTTTATTTTCAGATTTGGGAGTTTGTGCAGTGGATCTCAAAGATGTCAGCAATGGCCTCCTATTTGAGGATAGATTGGATGGTGCCTCTAATTTCTTATCATGGAAGGTGAGAGTTACACTCTTACTAGAAGAGAATGATATATGGGATATTATCAAGGATGTTTTGACTCCGCCTACAGATCTGCAACAATTGGTAGCTCAAAACAAGAGGCAAGTGAAGACCAAATGGATGATCTTGGTAGCTATAAAGGATCATCAGATCCCTCGTGTATCCGAGAAGAAGACAGCGAAGGAGATGTTAGATTCCCTAATTAGTCTCTACCAAAGTCAAAACATAAACAGGAAGACGATATTATGTAACAAACTCAGATCCACGGTGATGATCAGATCTGACTTAGTCACCAGTTACCTTATGAAGGTCACACAAGTTCATGATCAACTTGCAGTAGTTGGGGAGAAGGTTGAAGATGCAGAGCTAGTGAACATGGCATTGAATGGATTCCCAGCATCATGGGAGTCACTTGCAAAGGTATTTGTGCTCCAGAGAACCTTCCTAACTTTGAGAGGCTTTGGGATGATTGTATCCAGGAGGAGACTCGAATGAAGTCAAAGGCTAGCAAGAAGGGTGGTGATGAGAACCTAGTTCTAGTTGGTCAGTCAAATAAGGGCAAAGGTAAAGGACCCAACAAGGAGGGAAAGACTGAGGAATCAACCTCATAGCCAGGAAAGAAGGAATTGAGTGAAATCAAGTGCTTCCTTTGTCATAGAAACAGTCATTATGCATCACAGTGTCCAAAGAAGGGTAAAGGGAAGCAACAACAGAAGCAGGTAGCAGCCTTTGTAGAAACTCAAATGAACGGGTTTGTTTCCAAGTTCAAGAAGGATTTCTCGGTATCTTTCCTTTCTACCATCGCAATTCTGAGGAATGTGTGGTATGTGGACAGTGGGGCATCTCGGCATATGACATCATCCCGGCAATCATTTTCTAGTTTGAGGACGCAGGACTCAGGAGTACAGATTGAGTTTGGTGATGATGCAAAGTACCCAATAGCAGGAGTTGGCATTATTTCCTTCTAGCTCAAGTCAAGTAATTCTTTAGATTTTGATGATGTCTTGTTTGTACCAAGTCTCGGGAAGAACTTACTTTCAGTTTTAGTTATGGAGGATAAGGGATTTGCAGAGGAGTTCAAGAACCAGCAAGTCCTCATCAGACCAAAGGAATCTAGCGCAAAAATGACTTAGGTAATATGTAGTAAAACTTCAAAGATATAAGAGAGAATCCACCATAAAACTTCAAAAATAAACCCCTGAACATCAAAGATACCCAAAACATTTGCCATGAACAACACAAAAACATAGAAGAAAAAACCTTTAAGGTAGGGTAACACCATCAAATAATTCTTATGGAAAGAATCACTCCACAAGCCATGCTTGTTAAAAGACAATACAATTCAACACCTATTCAATACAATGATACTCGTGTATTTATACTTTCTCATGAGTATTCCTAGGGGTCTTATGCCAACTACCCCTTATTATTATATTCTTTCATTTTAATTACATAGAGGACCTATTCCATTATTGTGGTCACATTACATTCATTATCCCCTTGGGTACCTCTCTAGGTACCCTATATTATCCTCCCTCAATACATTGCATTCCATCCCCCTCAGCATGTTTCGTCCTCAAAACATAGGAAGAAGCCTTATAATATGACCTATTAAGCAATGTAGTCAATTGGTACCTTGCACGAGCATCCATCCATCCTAGTGAAATGTGGACATGGGGTCCAACTATGGTTTTTCCTCGATCTTGATTATGGTTTCTTCTTGGGATCCGTATCTTCGTTGTGCTACTCTGATATCTCCATGCATTGCTTTTAGTCCTCCTCGTGCCTCCATACTGGTTACCTCTTTGGTTCCATGTTGATCCATATTGAGTTTGTTGACGCTCATGCCCTTGCCTCAATGACTGTTGTTTCTCTATGGGTGGCAATATAGAACAACTTTAACTATCGGTTCTTCTTTCTTTGACTCTTCAATATGTGGTTCTGTAGCTTCTTCTTCCTATTTATACCCTTCCTTTGGCTCTTCTTCAAGTGCTTTTGTCGGCTCTTCTTCAGGTGCTTTTGTAGGCTCTTCTTCTAATTCAACCCTGGACTCTTCATCTAATGTGTAATGAGGTATTGCAATTTGTTCCCCTACAAGTACTTCTTCATGTGCCCCCTTGGGCCCTTCCTGTTTAATAAGAGAAATATCATGCAAAGTAATTTTGTTTTTCTTGTACCACAACTTCAAAAACCTTTTTTGCACATTAATATTAATTGTACCAATTGAGTCTCATCCCAAAACAATATCCACATCATCCATATCTATAGCATAAAAATCTTAATGCAACACATATTTATCCATGGTAATCTTCAAATCTTTAAAAATTTAAATATTTTCACCTTCAACCTATGTACTTTGAATATTCTTTGCGAGTACTTGCAATCTTTTAGCCAAGTTAACATTGATGAAGTTAGGTTTGCTACCAGGGTTTATAGAAACAAAAACCTTCTCTTATTGAATACATCCATGAACCTATAATATAAAGTTGTTACATAAAAATAAACCCTTGTGGATCTTATATCCTTCTTCTTGGCATAAGACCATCTATCTATGTATAGTTTTTCATATTCCTCATCTAAAAGTGCCTTTATCTCTTCATAGTTAAGTCCATTCCACCAAATTTGAGTTTCCTCTCTTAGATTAACACTTACAAAATGTTGAGTTTTTGTACCTTGGAAAGTGGTCCCCTAGTGTTATTGAATGCCTAACATTGAAGGGGGAAAACTTGAAAAGTGACCCTCACTCACTTTACTTTATGTTATAAAGTCAAAGTGACTTTATGAGCTTTTAATCATAAAGTGACTTATGGAACTTATGTAAAGGGGGAGATCTAATCTCCACCCTTGATCTTGGTTGGCTAAGATCTAATTCTAGCCATTAGTTCCTAGGTTAGCCTAAGGATGAGGCTAAAGGAAAGGTGAAGGAGGGAAAAGGTATTCATTGTTCACTTTGAGAGAAAGTGAAGAGAGGAAGAGGAGAAAAGGGTTTTTGGAGAAGAGAAGAGGAAGGGCGAACCATTGAAGGGAGGTGCACAAGCTTGAGGGCACACTTTTTGAAGGAGGGCGCACCTTCTTGTGGAGAAGCTTGCACAAGGGCAGCTCTAAAAATGAGGGCGCAGACTTCAATATAGATTGCAGCAAAGAGAAAGGGTGCAAATCCCAAGGAGGGCGTGCACTTCAAGGAGAGACTTGACTGCCAAACTTGAGATGAGTTGGCTATTGTACATCAGGTTCCTCATGTTTATTTCCTTGTTGTAATATTTCTCTAAGAGCTCCATAATATATTTCCTCTTCAACTGGTTTTCCCCATGGGGGTTTTTCGAGGGTCATGTTGACCA
This sequence comes from Picea mariana, assembly GCA_032191745.1. Taxonomy (NCBI): domain Eukaryota; kingdom Viridiplantae; phylum Streptophyta; class Pinopsida; order Pinales; family Pinaceae; genus Picea; species Picea mariana. Next base: position 27,986 of record JASDQU010436852.1, read on the forward strand.
AAAATCCTTGAGTATAATTCTTGTGGTTTGCATATTTTACTTTCAGCATTACAGTGTAAAAGATCAAAGGAGTGTTTCATGTTTTAATAACTGTTGGAAAGAATATTTGGGACAGCAAAAACTATGCCTAAACTAACCCTAATAGCAGCATTAAATGAGCCTGAAACCAAAGCTCTAAAGGCAGCCTTTTATCAGTGAGAGAACAGTTCTGTTGTGACAGTAAAACAGTCCCAATTTTTCGGACCTGTAAGTGACCTTAATCAGTCCCATTATCAGTGGGAAAGGAAGTCCTGTAGCAGCCTTAAAAAAACCTCGAAAATCTTCATGGTATCAGAGCCTAAGGGCACAAAATAGGGGGCTGGTAAATTGCAAACAGTTGGCAGAATTTTCAAGCACCTTGACTGCAGATTTCTTTGGTCGTTTTTTTATCCGTTGGCAGCCATGTTGGGTGGAGGGTTGAGGGTGGAGGATAAGCTAGCGAGGGCTAACAATTGGTCTCCATGGAAGGCTAGGATAGTTTTCATTTTGGTGGAGGGTGAGCCATGGGACATTGTTGAAAATCATGTGGTACCTCCTATTGATGCAGTTCTCTTAGCTGAGTTCGGGAAGAGGAACATCAAGGCCAAGAGGACTATCCTAGATGCAGTGAAAGACCACATTATTCCTCATGTTTCTGGTAAGCACTGTGCATTTCAAATGTGGCAGTCCTTGTGTAATCTTTACCAGAGCCCTAACCAAAACCAAAAGATGGTGCTCCAGGAGAAGTTGAGGGGCACTAAGATGACGAAGATTGGTTTGGTCACCTCATACCTCACGAGATTTTCTCATATTCATGATGAGTTGGCAGTTGTGGGGGAGGTAGTGGATCCATCTGAGTTGGTGAGGACAGCCTTAAATGGTTTCTCCAAACCATGGGAATACTTTGTACGAGGTATTGTAACCAGAGAGCATATGCCCAGTTGGGAGAGGCTATGGGATGACTTTGTACAAAAGGAGCTCAAGTTTGGCTCAGGATCTTCTAGTCAGCAGCGTGGTGGGGATGATGAGGGGGATCTTGCTCTTTTGGCAAAGGGCAAGAAGAAGACCAAGAAGTGTCCCAAAGGTGGGGCCAAGCAGTAGCAGAAGGGAGGTGAGCAGCAGAAGGATATGAGCAAAGTTAAATGCTTTGCTTGTAACAAGATGGGGCACTTTGCTAGACAGTGTCCCAACAGGAAGAAGAAGAAGCAGGGTGGTACAGTGGCATCAGCTGAGAAGGATGAGTTCGGTTCTCAGTTTGAGAGGAAGATGTCCTTGCTTATTAGTCTGTCTACGGTTGAGACACCATCCAGTGTATGGTACATAGACAGTGGAGCTTCCAGTCATATGTCTGGTGTTAGAGAGCACTTTACTGATTTTACAGAGTCTGGGATCAAGTTGGAGATAGTGCTTGGGAATAACACCATAGTCAGGGCGAATGGGCGAGGTACAGTTTCCTTTCAGAGGGAGTTGAGGCCACCCATGGTGTTCAGGGATGTCTTGTATGTCCCTGGGCTGAAGAAGAACCTGATATCAGTTTCCACCATTCAGGATAGGAGATTTGAGGTGTCATTCCAAGGTGACAAGGTCCTTGTTTACCCTAAGGGGTCCAGTATCACATCAACCAGAGTGATTGGGACTCGTGATGGGAAACTGTACAGACTCAGTTTTCAGCCTTTACATGCCTTAGCTAGTAGCAGTAGCAGCCTTTACATGCCTTAGCTAGTAGCAGAAGCAGTCAGTTGTGTGAGCTTTGGCATAGGAGGATGGCTCACTTGCATCATGGAGCTCTGAGGGTGTTGAGGGAGATTGTGATAGGATTGCCACAGTTCGACACTGAGCATCAGGGGGTATGCAGGGGGTGTGCTCTTGGGAAGTACACCAAGACTTCTAAGCAGTGACAGTAGATCAACTCGGATACTTGATTTGGTACACTATGATGTGTGTGGGCCCATGTCATCAGTTCCCTTGGGTGAATGTGAGTACTATGTGACATTCATTGATGACCACTCCAAGAGGACATGGATCTATTTCCTGAAGCCCAAGAGTGAGGTCTTCAAGAGGTTCCAAGAGTTTAAGGCTCTTGTGGAGAACCAAACAAAGAGAAAGATCAAGGTCTTGAGGTCAGACAATGGAGGTGAGTATACCTCCACAGAGTTCAGAGACTTCTGCACCCAGGAGGGTATTAGGAGACAGTTGACTGTTCCTTACAACCCCCAGCAGAATGGGGTTGCTGAGAGGAAGAACAGGGCTATTGTTGGTACAGCAAGATCTATGTTGCATGATCAGGGGTTGCCATTTTTCTTATGGGTTGAGGCTTGCAGTACTGCAGTGTATCTGCAGAACAGGAGTCCACATAAAGCTCTAGGGAGCAAAACTCCTGCGGAGGCCTCACTAGGAGGAGGCCAAATGTTGGACACCTTCGCATATTTGGGTGTCTGACTTTCTCTCATGTCCCTTCTGAGAAGAGGACAAAGTTGGATCCCACAACAGAGAAGGGGATCCTAGTTGGTTACAACAGGGTCTCAAAGGCCTATCGGATCTACATACCAGCACTAAGGAGAGTTGTTGTGAGGAGAGATGTTATATTCGAGGAGGATAGAACCTTTCGGAGATCTTGTGCATTGAGAGATAGAGTTGAGGAGGTCCCATAGATGCAGGATGATACATCACAGGGGACACAACCTCATGTGTCTATTACACCGAGTTCAGGGGTGACTGGCCCACCCAGTACAGCTACAAGATCACAGGTGACTGGTACACAGACCACAGGTGCACCTGCTTCAGGATCTCAGACATCTATGGTGAGATCTATGGATGAGACTGAGGGGCATTTGGGTACTGCTCCACAAAAGGTTACTTCAGGGAAGAGGAAACCGAGATGGTTTCAGGAAACCTTGAAGGAAGCCAAGGAGCTAGTTGGTGAGCCCCAGAGGTTGATGAGAGAGAGCAGAGCACCAGAGAGGTTTGGTTCCTACTTGGCCATGGTGACTAGCATCACAGATTCCGAGCCCACTACTTTTGAGCAGGCAATAGCCCAACAGGTCTGGAGAGATGCTATGCAGGAGGTGTATGATCCCATTATGCAGAATAATGTGTGGGAGGTGGTGCCTAGGCCAGAGGGGAAGTTAGTGGTGACTTCCAGGTGGTTGTACAAGATTAAGAATGCTACAAATGACAGCATTGAGAAACACAAGGCTCGATTTGTGGCGAGAGGATTCTCTCAGGTTGAGGGGATTGACTGTGATGAGACATTCGCACCAGTTGCGAGATATACTTCCATCAGGAGTATTATGGCCATTGCAGCAGAGATGGGTTGGAAGATCCATCAGATGGATGTGAAGACAACATTTATGAATGGTCTTATAAAGGAGGAGGTATACATTGAGCAGCAACAAGGGTTTGAGGTGTTTGGGAGAGAGTCCCATGTGTGCCTCTTGAAAAAGGCGTTGTATGGTCTGAAGCAAGCTCCACGAGCTTGGTATTCCGAGATTGATTCTTACTTGCTACAGATGGTCTTTGAGAAGTGTGAGGCGGATCTGAATCTCTATTACATTGTAAGTGGAGAGGATACTCTCATTCTTATCCTATATGTTGATGACTTGTTTATCACTAGAGGGGAGGAGCTCATAGTTGATTGCAAGAGGGGCCTTGCTTCAGAGTTTGAGATGAAAGATATAACACTGATGCATTATTTCTTGGGCATGGAGGTTTGGCAGGAGGATGGGCACGTCTTTTTGGGACAGGGGAAGTATGCAGCAGATATTCTAAGTAGATTTCAGATGGAGGATTACAAACCCATGTCGACACCTATAGTCACCAACTGGAAGAGGCTTAGTGCTTTTGAGTCCGAGTTGGTGGATGCCAGGAGATATTGTTAGTTGATTGGTTTGTTGATGTATCTGGTCAACACTAGACCAAATATTTGTTTTGTTGTGAACACTCTCAGTCAGTATATGGTGGAGTCTAGGAGTGTGCACTGGATAGGAGCAAAAAATGTTTTGAGGTACATAGGATCAGTGGATTATGGTTCGGACTACGTCAGAGGTGATGGGGTCAGGTTGATTGGCTATATAGACTCAGATTGGGCAAAATGTGCAGTTGACAGGAAGAGCATTTCAGGGTGTTGTTTCGGGTTGGGATCAGGAGTTATTTCCTGGTTCAGCCAGAAACAGAAGTTAGTGGCACTGAGTTCTGCTGAGGTAGAGTATATGGCAGCTAGTCAGGCCAGTTGCGAAGCTATCTAGCTTCGCAAGTTGTTGGTTGGTCTATTTGGTCATGAGTTGAGGCCTACAATGATTCACTGTAATAATCGGAGTTGTATCAAACTCTCTAAGAATCCAGTCTTTCACGACAGCTCCAAGCACATAGAGATCAAATACCACTTCATCCGTGATTGGGTTCAAAGAGGAGCAGTTCAGCTTGAGTACATATCTATTGATGAACAGATTGCAGACATTCTCACGAAGTCTTTGCCAAGGGACGAGCATGTCTACTTTAGAGACAAGATGGGAGTGGTGGTGAAGAACACTTTCCTCAGTAAGAGGAATTGTTGAGTTTTTGTACCTTGGAAAGTGGGTTCCCTAGTGTTATTGAGTGCCTAACACTAAAGGGGGAAAAGTGACCCTCACTCAGTTTATGTCATAAAGTCAAAGTGACTTTATGAGCTTTTAATCATAAAGTACTTTGACTTTATGAGTTTTTAATCATAAAGTGACTTTATTTCATAAAGTGACTTAGGGAATTTAAGTGAAGGGAGAGATCTAATGTCCACCCTTGATCTTGGTTGGCTAAGATCTAATCCTAGTCATTGGTTCCTAGGTTAGCGTAAGGATAAGGCTAAAGGAAAGGTGAAGGAGGGAAAAGGTATTCATTGTTCACTTTGAGCGGAAATGAAGAGAGGAAGAGGAGAAAAGGGTTTTTGGAGAAGAGGAAGGGCACACCATTGAAGGGAGGCGCACAAGCTTGAGGGTGCACTTTGTGAAGGAGGGCGCACCTTCTTGTGGAGAAGGGCGCAAGGGCAGCTCCAAAAATGAGGGCGCAGACTTAAAGATAGATTGCAGCAAAGAGAAAGGGCACAAATCACAAGGAGGGCATGCACTTCAAGGAGAGACTTTTCTGCCAAGCTTGAGATGAGTTGGCTATTATAAATCAGGTTCCTCATGTTTATTTCCTTGCTGTAATATTTCTTTAAGAGCTCCATAATATATTTCCTCTTGAACTGGTTTTGCCGATGGGGGTTTTTCGAGGGTCATGTTGACCAAAAATCCTTGAGTATAATTCTTGTGGTTTGCATATTTTACTTTCAGCATTAAAGTGTAAAAAATCATAGGAGTGTTTGTAAAGAATATTTGGGACAGCA
>JASDQU010436852.1:72211-83113 GCA_032191745.1 Picea mariana
CATGAAGGTGCAAAATATTTTAACGATGTAAAAGCTTGAAGAAATGTTAGAAATTTAAGGATTTGAACCCTATCGATGCTTGATAGATTTGGGGTTATGATGGGTCAAAGCTAGTTTATATATATTTCAATAACCCATTAAAATGGATGACATAATAATATTATTATTAAAGTATGTGTGTGTTAGTTAACATGCGTCGATGTTAAACTCAATCATTTGTGACACTCTCCTCCATATTGATAAATTTAGAGTTGTTATTAAGTTCTTTTCAATTTACTAGACAATAATAGCATAAGCAGGATCACTGAGACAAACACAATCACAAGGTACACAACATTTTATCCTGGGAAACCCTCATGGAGGAGAAAACCCAACAAAAAATTTCTTAACATAGATTGTCAATACAATGCTAAGATAAAAGACCAAACCACCAAGAACATTCAAGACTTAAGCATGTGCCTCTCTCTTCTCCTTCTTCTAACTGCAGCTTCCTTAAAAAATTGCGCACTAGATGAGTGACTTGAGTGAGTGAGTGAATGAGGCACCATCCTCTCTTATTTATACTAGTTGATAGGCGCTAGGGTTATGTCTCTTCACCAAGCAGGGCTGACTTCTTCAACTAGTGGTTAAAACCACTTTATTAATCCCTAGGGGCCGACTTTACAAAGAACACCATATAACTATGGTTTGACCAATCCACAAAAGTGGATTTGGTCTTATACAGGACCCAACATGATCAATACACAAAGGAGATTTGATCTATATAAAAATAACTCAAATATAATTAGAATATTCTTCACAGTTACAATATTTCAACACCCCCCCTTAACAAGAAGGGTATTCTACTGACATAACCCAATGCAACATCATTAGGAGAGAGAAAGGGAAGCAACATCATCAACATATGGAACACTGATCGACACATCTATAAATCATTGGAAGTTTTTTTCATCATCAATAACATCATATTTCATAGCATGGAGTTGGAGTAGCATCATCATCATTATCTGCATCAACATCAATTAGTATAACACTAATACAACATCATCAAAAACACAAGGTTGACACACCATCATCATCATCAATAGCACGAGGTTGATACAACATCATCAACAACACGAGGCTGATACAACATCATCAACAACATGAGACTAATACAACATCAACAACAACAACACGAGGCTGGAACAACAACATCATCAACACGGGGCTGGGATAACAACATCATCATCATATGGCAACGAAATGAGGCAGGTGCAACAGCAACATTTTGTGGTACTCTGACAGACCGTCCTTACCGGACCTTCGAGATTTTCCCAAGAATCACAAGATTCCCTAGGATATAAAATCCTAACAGAGCTACCACGTGGTACTTTGAAAGATCGTCCTTACTGGACCTTTGGGATCTATCCAGGAATCAAAAGATTCCCTAGGATATAAAATCCTAATGGAGCTAGCACTACTAACCACGGTTGGCATATGCATGCACAGGTACTCTGACAGACCGTCCTTACCGGACCTTCGAGATCTGTCCAAGGATGATCAGTAACCTAGGATATAAAATCCTAACTGAGCTACTCGTTGTTGGTCTGGATACCACAGTATCATCATCATCACTCCCCTTTTGAGGGAGATCCTTTCGAACTATACCAAGCTTGTCTTGAAAGTATTCAAATTTTACACGAGACAGAGGCTTGGTCAACACATATGCAACCTGCTCATATGTGCCAACATATTGGAGCTTTACAACTCCTCTCTACACCATATCATGAATGTAGTGATACTGGATTTCTATGTGCTTCGAATTATCATGGAACATTGGGTTATCTGTCATCTTTATGCAGCTCTGGTTATCACGTAGAATCACGGTGGCTTCCATCTCCAGATCGAATAGACCTGTCAACAACTTCTGAAGCCATATGGCTTCACAACTGGCGGAACATGTTGCAATGTATTATGCTTCTATCGTGTTGAGAGCAATACTGGATTGCTTCCTTCTCTGCCATGAATTCATGGATGACCCCAGACTGAAACAACATCATGAAGTGTTCTTTCTATCAGAGACACTTCCAGCCCAATTTRAATCAGTATATCCATATAGTCTGAAGTCATGATCTCCAGTATAACAGAGACCGTATTCCAACTTACCTTTAAGGTATCTCATCACATGTTTTGCATCAACAAGGTGAAYATGTCTGGGCTCTACCAGATACTGACTCAAGGTGTTCACAACAAAACATATATYTGGCCTGGTATTCGTTAGATACATCAACGAACCAATAATCTGTCTATACAGAGTAACATCAACCAACTCTGACGAAGTGTCAACCATGAGCTTCAACTTTGTTTCCATGGGTGTGTTCATGGATTTACATTCCAACATGTCAAATCTCTTCAGTATTTCAACTGCATACTTCCRTTGGTTAAGGAAGATCTTCTCTGGGATCTACCAAACTTCAAGACCTAAGAAATMATGCATTAGACCTAGGTCTTTCATCTCAAATTCTGCGGTGAGCTTCTTCTTACAATCTGTGATGAGATTTTCTTCTCMTGTTAAGAATAAGTCATYCACATAMAAAAACAATATAATTGGCTCATCATTCATAACCTTGAAGTAAAGGTTAGAATCAACWTTACTCTTGGTAAAGCCCAAGCTCRTTGGGAAACTATCAATTTTGCCATACCAAGCTCTTGGAGCTTGCTTCAATCTGTACAAAGCTTTCTTCAATTTGAAGACATGAGTCTTTCTATATTCAACTTCAAACCCTTGTGGTTGTTCTATATACACTTCTTCTTCAATAACACCATTTAAGAAGGTTGTTTTCACATCCATCCGGGGTAACTTCCACATCATCTTGGTTGTAAGAGCTTGATTGTTTTGATAGAAGTGTATCTGGCTATAGGAGCAAACGTCTCTTCATAGTCAATGCCTTCCTTTTGAGAAAACCCATGAGCTACAAATCTTGCTTTATGTTTTTCAATACTTTCGTCTGCAACATGTTTTATCTTGTATAGCCATTTGGAAGATACCACATATTTGTTCTTTGGTCTGGGAACTACTTCCCATACATCATTCTTTATAATGGACTAGTATTCTTCTGTCATGGCATCCACGCATTCTTTCTTCTGAATGGCTTCTTCAAAGAAAGTAGGTTCCTTTTCTATGAGGCCACACATCAAGGCCATATAAATGGAAAATGAATTATGTTTCTAGCTTTGTCTCATGGTTCCTTATGGGGCACCATACTTCTCTCCATCTTGAGTAAGTTCCCTTGCCCAAGCTGGCTTTCTCTTGTGGGAGATCATAATCTTGGGAGAGTCTTGAGATTCTATCATATCATGATCTTATGGAATCTCATCATCAGGGGTAACTGTGACTTCCTTCACTGGTTCTGCAACTTTGGGAGCTACAGGTTCTTCTTCATTTACTTCTTCAAGCTGGCATCTCCTTGATCTCATGAGTGTTGCATCTTCATCAAAGGTTACATATATATTGATATCAATATGATGGTAACCTGGTATGTAAATTCTGAAGGCCTCAAAGACCTCACAGTATCCAACAAATATTCCCTTCTTTCCTGAAGGGTCCAACTTAGTTCTCCTTTCTTTCAGAATGTGTACAAACACTGGACATCCAAATATCTTGAGGTGGCTTACTTCTAGCTTCTTTCCGAAGAACATTTCTTCGGGGATTTTGAATCCAAGTGCATTATGGGATAATTTGTTTTGAACATAGAATGTTGTTCTTGATGCTTCGGCCCATAAGTGCATTGGAAGATCTTGATCATGAATCATAGTCTTCATTTCTTCCATTATTGTTCTATTCTTTCTTCCTACTACACCATTTTGTTGAGGATTATATGGAGTGGTGAGCTCCCTCTTAATCTCGACATCTCTACAAAAGCTTACACATTATTTTGAGGTGTATTGTCCTCCACTATCTGACCCAAGTATCTTGATATTTCTTTCGGAGAGATTTTCTATCAATGCTTTGAATTCCTTGAACTTTCCAAATACTTCATCTTTTGACTTCAAGAAGTAAACCCAAGTCTTGCAAGAATAATCATCAATAAATGACACATAGTATACATACCCACTTAGAGAGGTTGATGGCATTGGGCCACATACATCTGACTGGATGAGCTCCAAGATTCCTTTTGTTTTACTGTCGCTCTTTGGAAAAGGATTCTTTATGTTCTTTCCTTATGGACATCCCTTGCACACACCTTCATGATCAACCTTGAATTCTGGTAGACCTATAACTACCTTGCTTACATATGGTAAGGCTTTGTAGTTGATGTGAGCTAGTCTTCTATGCCAAATTTCACATGGACTCTCAGTGGAGTGAGTCAAAGTTGCATCTGAGTGACCTTTTAATTTATAGAAGCCACCTTCTTTTGTTCCAATAACAATTGTGTCTTCTATAGTTTTTCCTTTAGGCCACATAAGAACTTCACCATCTATTAATGCAACTCTGAAACCCTTCTTATCTAAGGCTAATATAGAAAGCAAATTCTTTGTCAAACCTGGTACATAAAGTACATCCTTCATTTTCATCGAAGTCCCTGAATCAAGTTTGTAGGTGGATTCTCCCACTACTTTGATAGGGTATTGGTAATCATCTTCGAGTGTAACTTTTTGGGGAAAGTTATTTTTTGTAAGGCTAGAGAGAATGTCTCTCTGACCTGTCTTGTGATTAGAGGCACCACTATCAATGGGCCAAGTATCCTCTCCAGGTGTTACAGATCCTGAGAGGGCGGAAAACAAAACATAATCTTCAACTTCTTCTTTAGTCAACTTTGTGGGTGGCTCATCATCTTCAACTGCATGGGCATGATGTATTTTGTTATTTCTCTTCTTCTATTCTTTCCTTCTAGCAGGACAATTCTTAGAAATGTATCCTATCTTATCACAATGATAGCATTGATAAGAGGAGAAATCTTTTTCTCTTCTTTGACCCTTCTGATATTTCTAGAATCTCCTTGGAGGGTGAGATTCTTTATGGAAGTGGGTGAATCTCTTTGGGGAGTGGTATTCCTTATGAAGGTGGGTCTCCTTTTAGAAATGAGAACTTTTCTTTCCTCCTTTAGCATGAGCATCTAGGGCTTTATCTTCATCCCTTAATAGTACTGCTTCTCGGTTGGCTACTCTTGCTTCTTCTTGAACACATTCTTCCCAAAGACTGTCAAATTGGAGTTTTTCCTTTATTGCACATATAGTTTGGATGAAGGCATCCCAAGGTCTTTTGAGACCATTAAGAGTTGTAATTATGAGTTCATATTCATCTAGGTTATCTCCAATTGCTTCTATATGTTATTTGAATTGAGAAACCCTAGATAAATAATCATGAACTATTTCTCCTTTTTGCATCTTTGTATTCTTGAGTTGGGTTCTCAGATTCATCTTCTGGTTGATATTCCTTCCTTCATACATTATGGTTAGGGCATCAAACATCTCTTTTGGAGTATTCTTATAAGACACTTGAGGGATCAAGTGGTCCTTAATAGAGTCTGCAATGATTCTTTTTCCCCTAACCATATCCTTCTAGTACTTTTCTTTGGCTGCATCTTCTTCGGGTTCCGATACATTTTCCTTTATGAATTTTGCAAGGTCATTCTCTTAAAGAATGAGTGCATTCCTATATTTCCAAGCACGAAAGTTTTTCACACCTTCTAACTTGTCAACAAGCATGGTGCTTGCAGACATCTTGACCTGGAGCTGGGAAAATGATCAAAAAAATGAAAGTGCTCCGAAAGTGAATATGAAATTACCAAGAGATGCGTTGGGCTGAGGCGGGTAGGTTGGAGCTCTCTGATTTCAAAAATTTCAAGTTTTACGCCTTGAAACTGGACCTGCGCAAATATGGATTGGTACTTTTGGTACTAGTTCTGGTTTCCTAGTTTTCTAGTACTAGTAAAAAATAGGGTTTCACTTTTCGGAGGTTGTGGCCACTGAAAAGGTGCACTCTAGCTTCCAAAAGATGTGTTAGGGTAGGGCACACTTTTCTAGATGGTTTTTAGGCAAAAATACCTTTCCAATAAAAAGCCCTAATTTTTGTGTACGACAATAGTGACGTTTTTAGTTACCTAGTGAAAGGTTCTCTAGTCAGTTTAGCTCCGATACCATGTTAAATTTAGAGATGCTATTAAGTTCTTTTCAATTTACTAGAGAATAATAGCATAAGCAGGATCACTAAGAGAAACACAATCACAAGGTACACATCATTTTATCCTGGGAAAACCTCATGGGGGAGAAAACCCAACAAAAACTTCCTTAATACATATTTCGAATACAATGCGAAGATAAAAGACCAAACCACCAAGAATATCCAAGACTTAAGCATGAACCTCTCTCTTCTCCTTCTTCTAATTGCAACTTCCTTCAAAACTTGCGCACTAGATGAGTGACTTGAGTGAGTGAGTGAATGAGGCACCATCCTCTCTTATTTATACTAGGTGATAGGCGTTAGGGTTATGTCTCTTCACCAAGTAGGGTCGACTTCTTCAACTAGTGGTTAAAACCACTTTATTAAGCCCTAGGGGCTGACTTTACAAAGAACACCATATAACTATGGTTTGACCAATCCACAAAAGGGGATTTGGTCTTATATAGGACCCGACATGATCAATCCACAAAAGGGGATTTTATCTATATAAAAATAACTAAAATATAATTAGAATATTCTTTGCATTTACAATATTTCAACACATACTAGATTGGAGAATGAGGCTTTCAACACAATAAATCGCATCCTCTTTATTAATTCAAAATAAAATCCAAACGCATGCATTAAATATATATCAAATTTTACATTTGCATGATAAGTAACATCTTTATATATTTATGGAAGTATTACTAGATGCTTCCTTATGCTTAAGTGATGAGCACCCAACACTATTAAGAGGTGGTATGTTATGTCACATTGTTTCGTAAATGCTATGTCCTACCCGATTTAACAATTATTGCGGTTCGACTATTTCATAAGAAAAAACATAGTATATGTTTAGAAAAACTTGAACTCTAGTAGGAAGAATATCACCACCTCTTCTTGTCCAATCAATGAAGCCCCAATGGCTTGTGTTTTTATAACTAGTGTAAAAATTGTTTTTCTTTACATACAAATTTTGTATCCATTACATATACTATTTGCATCATGCTTTGCCCATCCATTATTGTGTATGTAACTATGCCACATTTTATGTTTATATTTGTGTCTAATTTTTAGTCTTTTTTCACAATCAATTATGAATATATCATTATATCTATATTGGGATATAGAGTTGTGTCTATGGTTACTTTAATATGTTTCAATTTTGGAGTTGTTTTTAACATCCATTATTTGTGTCTTTTGAATAGTGTATATTTAGATTGGATGGAAATGATTTTTTATTTATATATAGCTCTTTCCAAAGGGATATCTAAGGGAGCAATATAATCATGTAACAATCTTCCCTCTTCCTATTGAAATATGGTGACTCATCAAATACAAGAGGCTACCAACTAATTGATGGTTCAAGGTGGCATCAGCTTCGGGAGAAGTACAAGCGGAAGCAAGTTTGACTCTAGACTGGAAGGGAGAAGGGGTTGGTTTAGAATCATCCATGTGAAAGCGATGAAGAAGGTCAGAAGCATACTTAGACTGAAAAATAAATATTCCTTCCTTGGTTTGCAATACTTGGAGGCCAAGGAAATAATGCAAATAACATAAGTCTATCATTTCAAATTTCTTTTTAAGGTTAGATTTCACATGGGTTAAAAGTTTAGGGTCACTACCAATGAGGATAAGGTCATCAACATAAAGAACAAGTATTATGAGATGGGTTCTTACTTTCTCAATATAGACATTAGGATTGGAATGGAATCTAGAAAAGCCAGTTTCTAGAAGAAAGCTATTCATTTTGGCATACCAAGCTAGAGGAGCTTGCTTAAGACCATAAATTGATTTCTTAAGGTGACAAACAAGGCTGGAGTCATTCTGGACATAGCTAGGAGGTTGTTCCATGTATATTTCTTCTTGAAAATCCCCATGCAAAAAGGTGGATTTAACGTCCATCCAATGGACCTCCCATTTATGTGAGGTGCCAAGGGCTAAAAAAAGGCATATGGAATTCAATTTGGCTAAGGGGTAAAGGTTTCATTATGGTCTATGCCTTCAACTTGAAAGAATCTTTTAGAAACTATCCATCCCTTGTGTATTTCAAAACGCCATCTGATGCATACTTAGTTATGTACACCCATTTACATCTGACAAGTTTTCTTCCTTTCGGAAGAGGTGCAATATCCCAAGTATCGTTCACCATTAAAGAACAATACTCTTCATTCGTTCTTGTGTCCCAATCTGGATGACCTGAATCTTCTGCAAATGTTTCTGGATCATGAGTCTCTAAAATTTGAGCCAAAAGAAAAGAGGCTCACTAAAATTGTGAATGTGTCTGACGTTGATATGAAGGATCACCGGCAAGAACACCAACGAATTTTTGAGTTTAACAGAACCATTTGGAAAGAAGTGGTGTTGGTGTAGGTTGACGTTCAATGGACTCATCTAGAGGAAGGTAAGTAGGCGAAGGTGGATTTTCATCATCACTGTAATCATCTAAAGAAGAATAAACCAGAATAAGAATAGAAGATGACACAAACGTTGAAGATGGCTTGCAGGACGAAGATGGCACAAATGTCGAATCATGCTCACATTCCAAGAGATTTTCATTACATATAACATATCTTCTAATAATAATTTCATTGGAATGAGTTTGAAGAATTTTGTAACCTTTGACATCTTCAAAATATCCAACAAAATTACACTTCTCACTTTTAGGCCGTAAAGCTTTTCTTTTCTCATCAAGAATGTGAGTCCATGCTTACATTTGTCTTAATTTTATTCCATGCTTCTTCCGTTTATAAAATTTTTAGAGCCATTGTGGGAGTGTGATTTACTATGTAATTTGCACAGTTGATGGCTTCCACCAAATAATGAAGACTTAATCTCTTAGATTGGATCATACAATTAGCCATTTCTTTTAATGTGTGATCCTTTCTCTTAGCAACATTTTGTTGTGGAATATATGGAACAATATGTTGCATCTGAATGCCCCGTGCAGTGCAGTAAMTTGTAAATTTATTGTTCACATATTCGCCTCCATTATCTATTCTTAACCTTTGAAGTTGATGTCCATATTGTTTTTCTACAAGGGCCTTGTAGGCCAACAACTTGTCAATTTTTTTTCTCTTAAGGTTTTAAGAAGTAAAACCAAGTGTGTCTAGAGAATTCATCAATGAAAGTTAAGAAATACTTGCACCCAGAGAAAGAAGGAGAAGAAAGAAGACCACACAAATCACTGTGAACAAGCTGCAAAGGGGCCAAGGTGTGCCAAGAGGCACGTTTGTCAAAATTGTCCCAATGATGTTCGTCGAGAGCACAACCGACACAAACAACATCTCTACAAGAAATAAGAGGAATATCAATCATCATGTGTTGATTACATAGTTGTAGCAATGAGCGATAGTTTAGATGACCAAATTTCTCATGCCAAAGTTTTCTCAAGTCATTGCTATGAGCAACAAAAACTGATGGAAAATATGATGACCCAAAGTTGTCAAACTTGTACAACCTGGTAATATCATCAACAATTCCAGTTGCTAGGCCATGCTTAGGATCTTTTAAATCCTTGATCACAACTTGGTGAGGTGAAAACTCTATAGTTTTACCTTCACCTGAATGAGTGATCTGATACATTGATAGAAGGTTGCAAGAAAGACTTGAAATACATGATACATCATTGAAATGACCATTATATACCTAAATTGTTCCAGACCCTACAACACTAAGAGATCTATCATCACCAACAAATATTTTTTTGGTGTTACATTCATTAAGAGAAAAAAATATGGTTTTATCATTAGCCATATGATAATATGCTCTAGAAGCAATAAGCCACTCATCAAAAGAAGAAGTAGAAGTTGCATTGAAGGAGAAACCAGAAGCAGAAAGTGCATGTCCATGAGAATAATAATAATAATAATCAATACTAATATTGTGCTTCTTTATTGCTACTTCTAAGGATTCCATGTTTTTAAAACATTTAGACTCTACTTGACCATCTTTCCCAAAAAAATTGCAATGTATGTCAGTCTTCTTACTTTTGGATTTTGCTCCTTTGTCACCATTAGGAGAAGAAGTTGGTGAAGAGGGTTTAGGACCCTTGTTTTTCTTGTTGTTGTGGTGAGAATGTTACTTCTTAGGATTCTTGGATTTATCTTTCTACTGGATCACTAAGGCTTTGTTGGATGTACGTGCAGTGCTGATCAATCCAAGTTGCACAAGATTATCTTGCTCTCAAATCAGAGCGTCACAAAAAGAATCAAGAGACGATGTTTTATAAGCACTCCCTATAGCTTCTCTAGTGGCATAAAAGGTAGATACAAAAACAGAATATGCACTACCAAGCTTAGTTAGAATGGCATATATGCATCGATCTTCCTTCAAATCTAGTTTGTAGTTTATACATAAAAGTCTAAGTGTTTTGAAATTAGATAAATAATATTCAATGCAAGGAAAATCATCGGGACTTAAAGTCATTAACTGATTTTCTAATTGGTGGGCTCAAATAGTATTGTGTTTTACCAAACACAGCTTGAAGCTTTTCCCAAGCTTCATTCGGGGCATTAATTCCTTGAAGGTGAAACCTTAAATCAAGAGAGATGGACATTCTTATTAGTTCGTGTACTTCATCATAACTATTATCCCATCTGAATTTATGTTCATCATCGGTGGGTTCTTGTTCTTTTCCCAAGGTAATCCGATACAATCCTTTACTTCTTAATACATCCTCCATATGAGATTTCCATGAGAAGTAGTTGGTACTGTGTTGACAGGCGAAAATGACCATCCGTCAATTGGAAGAA